>JAQFZQ010003521.1:0-10549 GCA_034696005.1 Glomeris marginata | reverse complement strand
TTGTGAGAACTCACCAGCGCGTCAACGCATGCGTTTCAGCCGCGTCATGCGTCAAAATAATGCGTCACTTACGAACCTTTCGTGCGTCATGCCACGCGTCATGCTGCGCGTCATTGCTGCGCATTGCGACGTGCGTCAGAACGCATGCGTCGACGCGCTGGTGAGAACCAGGCTTTAAACTCACGTTTTGTGCGTCATGACGCACCAATTCACACCACAAAACGGTTCACATGCGAAGCACCACACGACGCGCCTCAGACTGAACTTATCAAGATTGAATTACTGGAAATCAAACAGAAAATCCTATTAAATGAGCACCATGTTAAACTGCATTCTCAGATAACACTTTTAATCATAGTCTCCGCAAAATTACTCGCAGAATAGATACGATTAATTAATCTTACGGTAATCACAGCCAGAAGGGTTGATATTATATGTCAAAACTTTCAGGTACTTAGTTTCGTTTCGAAGGTTTCTAGTCATAAACATATATTGCTGGCGGACATGCGCATGCAACTCTATAATGCGATCACTGTCCATTGCAATTTCAATTAATTTCCAAATATTGCACCTTTTTCCTAAATACATTAATACAAAATATTAAAATAGCATAATGATTGCAAAGTTGAAACAAACAATGCAGATAGCTTAGAACATCTCCGCACATGTGAATATTGTATGAATTAACTAGCAGATACTGTAAACAGGAGGTCATGATGATAATCCAATATAGCTACTCATGCTTCAAAATGGAACAGATTTTGAGCACAACTATGTAATATGTATAATTACCGGCTTATTTGCCCATTTTATGAACTTATATATTCGGCCTAATACCGTGACGATTTTGAAAGCTTTCCCATTTGATAATTAATGTAATTTATCCTAATATAACCACAATTTACGACACCAACGGCATAATCTAAGTGCCTGAAATCTCTAATTCAAATCTAGAAACATTCAATAAAACGAATATTGCTAGTTTTTCATATAGACTTCCAAAAAAATATTGGTGTCATGTAACGGGAAAACTTTTATCGCAGTGTTTGCTTATCACAAACCATGCATGAGGAATGTATCATCATTAATGATGGTCGTATATCAATAAAATGCGTCATGAAACGTTTCCTAGCTCTTAGGAGAAAAGATGAAATTTATTTTCTTTGTTAATGTTGACCGTTTATCCGATTCCATGAGGTATTTGCAGTTTAGTTATGCGTCATGGACGACTCGGTGTTACTAATTTACGGTGGGCTAAAAGGGCCATTGGCCGCATTGATGCCTCTATCAGCTGGGTGCACGTCGCCCTCACACTCATTAAATGCCATCTCAAGGCTCATTAGTGTCGGGGATTTTTAATCTGCTCCTAGTCGTGTGGCCTCTGCGGCCCGCCATACACGCAATTAGCAACGGTGCTGCACTTTCTCCTCGCTTTAACAACACAAATCCTAACTCAAACCCAGCCTAACAAGTCAGACCTCAGACCTATACGTTGTATCAGAAACAGCGAGGATTGACGGGTTTTTATCTCAAGGAAACACGCAGGATCGAGCATCAGATCATCCTTGGACCATTTACTGAGCAAAACACTCACAAATCCTCAAGATGACATCCAGAATGTACAAGTAGCAGGATAAAAACTCTTTCCTAAATTACGACGTATGAAAAATATGCAGTTGTGCTATGAACACTAACAAATAAATAATCATTTCAGTAATATACACTATAGGCAAAATGAAAGCATATGTATACTATAGCAATACCCAAATGGAGAAACTTACAATAAAGAATGGAATATAATATTTATACACTTTCGCTAATTATAAAAAACTCAGTTTTTGGGCTAATTACATAACAAGAGCATGTAATTGATTTCCACTGAAGCAGTGTTAAGAAACACCAACAGACATAAGCGATGAAATCCATGGCCGAGTTCGAACTGTTCAAGTTTATAACAATTGAAAACTCAAATACCCATCAGAAATTACATTGTACACTTGCCTGTAGATGTCGTCCAACAGATGCATCAACGATATACTAGAGCACATATGAAATGTAGTAAATGCTCCTCCGGTTAACAACATTACTTTAGCACTTTCAATAATGTTAAAACTCTCATGACAAAATTTCAATCACAATCGTTATTATAGTTGACCACAACTTGCTTGGAGAATAGCAGCAACTGAACTGAGTAAAACCAGACAATGTAACTCCCTTTATTTCCAAAAGGAACCAATGAAATCCCTGCATTTTACTCATTAATTACAAGCAGATTGCAACACAGTCAGACATCAGACAATAATTTGCATACACTGCATGGTTTCGGTGGATTCAGCCGTTTGCAGTTCAAGGTCGCCTCGATGGCATAAACGTTAAAATCAAATGGTTCAAAAATTAAATGCTCTCTGTTTATCAATGTATATTTAGAATATCATTTAATTTTGTTTGCAGACGTAATTTCGAGGACTGTAGTATACTGAACAGTGTGCCATTTGTATGAATTCCTAGTTTAGTCTATAGGCATTATTTGAATAATCTAATCAAGCACTCCAACGTTACGATTGGAATTTCGTTTTATATCCTAGTTTAGGAAATATAAATTCCAGAACATTGAAAATAGTATTCAAGATAAATTTAAATGAGCTATAAAGACATACTTCCTACCACTAAAATATGATTTACGAAAATTACCAAAAGTCAAAATAGACATTTTGCAATTATATCAAAGTTTGATCTATGCCAATTAATTAATTGGCAAAAAAAAACTCCCAGAATATTACACCAAATATGTAGAGCATCGTGACAAGATGCATAGCCTTCAACTCGTTCTCATATAATAAAAAGCTCTAATGGCGTTCAAACACTTTGATATAGTAGGGTATATGGTCTTGAAGACCTGAGCTGGGATGAAATATGCACATATAAATTGTCTATAACACCTGTAATAATACAGGTACAAGTGAAGGCAATTTTCCTAAAATTGCAATCAAAATAGATAATATTTTTAAAATCTCAGTTGTTACTGTAGTAATATAAAATAAATGTATTACCAAACTTTCAAAGTTTATCATCACAGTGTTAAATAACAATGCAGAGTTGAGTTCCTAATTTGAGCACTTGTTAAATGAATCTGAATTGAGACTCTCAATTAAAATTTATAAATCGATATCGTTGCGTCATTTATTTCACTATGCGATGCATAAATTAAACAAACGAAATGATAGGCCCTTCAGGCACGAATGATCTGTCTATATATATTTGTAAAATGAAATTAATTTGCCAAGGACCGTGCTTCTTCAATTTCATTTCAAGTATATATACAGTACTCAATATACATATTTGAATGTTTGCTGCCAACCTGTTAATGCAGCTTAAACAAAAAGAGTAAATTCAATTTAGTATTTAAAGTACCTCATCATTATTACAAATTATTATAAACTAAAAAATACATTCCAATTATCCCGCTGACTCGTTGAAGATATGCCCTCATTCCCTCATTGAAGGTTGCTTATTTATGTATGAGCTTTTAGATATTGAACAAAGGTGAAAAGAAATAAATGCAATTGATTTTCACATGCGGAACCCATCTGTGCCAATCGTCTTCACTGCAATCCGCGGATTTACAGATTATTAACCGAATTACAAGTAATAACATCGAGTCGAAACCCGATATCCTATAATCCCATAGTGCGTAGCAACCCACTAGCGTGTACCAACTCATTTTCTTTATCATTCGCAAAGAAATGAGACTTATGTCGCCGATCAACTCTAAAAAGAAACACATATGAAATACACGATCTATTGATCATGCAATGCACGGGGAAGTGAATAATAAAGTACACCGTATGTATGATGAGTTTCAAAATTTAACTGCAATTACCTTCCCAATGCCCCTCAAAATGCACCTTTTTCTCAGAACAAAACTGACGTCACGGTTATTGAATGGAGTGAAATGAAAATCGATCGGACTTTTTTTCGTGATAATATTTTGCACTATTTTCTACCATACACTTTAAGTTAAAACTGCGCAATTTAACTGTCACGGAATTACCATTTGGTATTATTAGTTTCTCTGCGTTTTAAAGATCTCCATTTTCAATAGTGCACATGTATCATTAGCGATTCTGAAGATCCAAACATGACTTTGAAGATAAAACACTATCAGCGTTGTTTGCACTATTCATGGTATATATCCCAGTATACTCGTAGCAGCTCTCATAAGCAAAGAACCCAACTGTATCATAGTAAACTTTCAAAGCCACCAAGTTAAACCAAAAAAATGTTGCACCAAGCAAGGCAGAATTAGTTCAAGGTAAAAGTTATTGAATTTCAAATAGGGAAGTGTTTTTATTCTACCGTATCACCTTGAATATACTGAATGAGAAACTGCACTTACGGTAATTGTTCTGAGCTCGCAAGTACCCTTCAGAAGTAACGGATTCAAATTTCCGAAAAGTAACTAGGGATATGTAGGTCTGCTACTTGCAGGTGAGTTTTTATTATTGAGAACATGCTCTGAATATATCTGAAACTTGCATTTCTTTATTATCCAAATGTATTCTACAGCTGGATGGATACTACAGCACAAGTTGACTTCACAAAGTTGTGTGAAGATCGAAGAACTGACCAGGTTTTATAACATACCCTGGAAAGTGTGTAATTCTATAGAATTGATGCCAATAAAACGATTGGAGCAAACAAAACATTGTTAAAAAAGTTTACAAAAAGTTACGCGCAGTTAAAGAGGGCGTCATGGAAAGACGGTGTCACAGCGTCCTGTGAGACCAAGCGCCTCCGAGCGCCTCTGCAATTTCAGCCAATGGCAGAGCTTATCAATGGCGCTCCAGTGAACGTATCTCACAATATACTACTCCATACACTCCACAGACATGAAACTAAATAATTCATATGTGGCAATAATGATTCAAATGGCCTCAAATTTTCAGACAGTGTTCCTAAATTAGTGGCAATCAAAGGCTCGTTTTTCAGGGTATGTTGCAAAACCTTGTCAGTTCACCTTTAAAGTCCAGAGTTAGAGCATAATACCCTGCCGTTATCCATCCTTGCTCACCCTACTGAATTCAGATTTCACTGTTTCAATGATCTCTTTATTGCGTATACTTGACATTTCGCTAATAAATGACGCTTTTAATTGATACTGAAAAGGAGGAACATCTAAATTGGTAACTATTCACACAGATACACATACGTATGTAGTGCTCAGCAAAACGCAAAATTAGCTAAATCAGATACGATCATATTAGTCAAAATGTACATCATTTACAGAC
The DNA here is from genome assembly GCA_034696005.1 of Glomeris marginata. Classification (NCBI taxonomy): domain Eukaryota; kingdom Metazoa; phylum Arthropoda; class Diplopoda; order Glomerida; family Glomeridae; genus Glomeris; species Glomeris marginata. The sequence continues at coordinate 5,261 of JAQFZQ010003521.1, read as the reverse complement.
ATTTTCTGAAAATGAATGTATATGTATAGCCTACATACCATTGCAAATGATATTATCATGTGAAATCACCAGATGCAATGCTTCTTTTGGGTTGCTTATATAATAATAATAATTCCGCGAGCTGCGCAACTTTCTGCACACATGTAACTCTGTTATTATTGCACATCCAATTGCATACTCCAACGCGTCTGAGTCAACACTGCGTTACTTGCTGCAGCAACAGCATTGTGAACTCAATTTTAAGTTTATCTAGCGGGTACTTGCTACATTTGGAAACTGCACAGTCAATAGTCAGAGATGGAGGCTAATTTGCCTAGTGCTCTTTGACAGCCTTTCATTTAATTCTCGGGACAGTAATTGCTACATAGAGCTTTTACCGTTCTTTTCTTTTTTTCTGGAATAGCAGTGGAAAGTATGCAACACTTTCAGGGAGTGAAAATAAAATCCAATCAGGTTGGCGGATTGATGAGGGCGTGACCCCAATGAATGCCGATTGCCACTATGACTATGACTGACTACGACCTCCAAAGTGGGCAGGCCGGAGGAAAAGAGAGTGAGGGAGAAGTGAATTGGGATGGGGCATGTACCTCCTACTATACCCTTTTCTCTACAGACATGAACGCAATTTCTGTCTACACTTTTGCCTGGAAGCACCCAAAGGAAGAAGATAGAAAATGAAGAAGTGGTTATCGGATTACTGCGTTGAATATCTCGCAGCCAATCTGCGAAGTCGGCTCATGAAAAAAAAGAAAACGAACACACTAATCTCAACTAAACGATCTTTTCTAGGGACGGATGACGATTTTGCGTCACTGATATTCCTCAAAAAAAGAATCTTATATTTTCAACTAAGTGTATGAAACACGTCCGTATTTTCAATTCAAAAAACAGCGCCCCTTATAGTTAGCATTGCCTCTTCACAGACAGACGCCTTATAACACGTTCGTTCGCTCAAAATATACCGTTTTCACATTTGAGAATTGTCATCTAGCAAAAGCTCCGACCATCTGCTGTTTTCTCAGGTCGTAATGCTTATCACGCTCCAAATTCTCAGCCACGGAACGTCGACCAAAAACGTATTTTGACAACGCGTCACATACAGTAAATGCATTATTTCACGAATAGCCAGCCTGAAGGCGAAAACCAATTTTTCGAAATGGATCAATTCACGAAATAAACACTACAGTAAAAAGGTGCAATATTTTTAAATCAAAATTGACGCAAAGGAATCACATCTTGCTAGTTATAGGCTATATAGAATAAATTCTGCATGAACTTTGCATAATTTCAAAAATCTGAAGCACACGCAGTATAAATTTTACAGCTTTGCGCTAAATTTGTCTGCAGAAAATTCAAATGGCAATTTTGATCTAGCAAATTACACAGGGTGATTCACCTAGGCGTTTTGACGCTATATTAATAATGCTGAAAGTAATCACGTGTAAAACACAGAAAAGCATTGTAACATGACCTGCACTTTAGGGGACACCCGATCAGGTGTGTTTTGGTGACTTTCGAGCGTTCCATTATGGTTTTCGAAAATCTAGAATCCTTAATATGCAAGATAGAAGCGTAATGTAAATGTAAGGAATTGACTATAACCTTGAGCAAGGGTAAGAAGGGAGCAACAGAGTCTATGGAGGGAGGGACAACCTTTTCCAGAACCCCTCACCACCCGCATTCCATTGGCTGGCAATCGAGAGGTGGTCGGCTTATGGGCGTGTCCTTATTAAAATGGAATGAGCGGGTTTGAGGTAGCGTCGTTACTCGCCTCTCCCATTGGTGTGGTGGCCGTTTGCCCCTCCCTCCATAGACCCTATTGTTCCCTTCTTACCCTTGCGCAATGTATAGACAACCAGTCAATATCAAAGCTGTCAACAGAAAAAAATCTGACATAGCTGTGCAGAGTTATAGACATGCAAAATGTCAGGGTTTGCCTAGCGGTTGGCTGGCCAGTAATGCTCCCTCATAGTATATCACTACTGGGAAAACAACAGAACAGAAGCCACAATGAAGGTGTTTGATGATAAATTGTCACTAAATGCATATGCAAACAAAATAGATAAGAAACAATTAATACACTCAGAAATTAACATGCTAGATCACCTCTGAAACGAAGGTACCATGCACAGTATCTCAATGCAACTGTTCAAAGCACTTGTCTTGAAACTTAGGTATTTAATTGTAATTCATATTATTCGTAATCAGTCATAACAACTGAATTAGTTTTCGAAAATTGCAGTCATAACTGAGTCTGGTAGCATTTAATACAAAGATGATATGGCACTGATAGTATATCAGACATTTATTTACAGATATTTCAAAATCATGTATTATGAGGTTTGGATTCAAAAGCGGCCTTTTTTAATATGGCATGCCAACCTTTTGCAATAATAAAGCAGTGCGTACTTAATTAAGATTTACGAGCAGTAAACTTACTAAATTCTATAGGTATAACTTCGGTAACAAAAATGCTAAAGGGTTTTTCAAATTAACAATGATTTTGAATAAAGATACAATTAATATTGAAAGGATTTTTCCTCACAAAATCTGCAGGTGTTCTACCTATTCATGAATATTCTGTATAAATTCCGCAGAGAATTCGCATAAATATTCAGTTGGGAGTTTTCATCTCGCAGCCTGTACACTGCACAGAGCATTTCTTAAATGAGCTACAACATATGTGAAGAACAGAAGACAATAAAACACGAGGACAAGTCGGCTGCCACTTGTCGACAATCGATGACAACTGTGGGGGACTTTGAGCGTCCGACCAATGAATTCATGAGAAAAGCGTTGAGCACCACCAAATGCTGACTTGGCCCATCTCAGCCGAATTGACAGTTTGGCTTTTGCGAGATAAAAAAATGATGCTTAAAGGGGTAGGGCGTCCTTCTCCGACTCCAATAAAAGCTCAAGTGGTAGCTGCAGAGCTGGCTATGTACACTTCGGTTCAAATTGCACACTTTGAAATATGACCACTCGGCCCAAAACGCTATTGCGCCAAAACAACTCAAAAGTGGAACACTCGACAGCAATGTTCCAAATCACCTGTCTGTCGTCTGCCTTCAAAAATGTTTTATAAGTTTTAAGAGGTCGTCTAATTTTGTAAGCAATTGGAGAGTTAAAGCTGATCTACTCCATGCTGGTAGCAATAGGAAAGCATACTTAAAGGTGAACTGTCAGAATAAATTTCATTTCTCCGATTTGAATAAACTTTGTACAAGAATCATTAACACACTCATCCTTAATGCCCTGAAAATTCTTATTTTTATTCATTGGACTGTTTCCGAAATATCCAGAGAAATTAACGCATATCAATACTTAAAAGCCGTAGGCAGTTTGCTAACTTCATGAAACGATGGTGTTTCACTTCACAATGTATGTATAATCAACAAAAAGTATTGTGATGTTGACATGGAAATTAATTGGCAGCGTTGTTAAAGTCACAGCACTAAACTTTTTATACTAATTTTTACAAATTATTTTATATAGGCTCATTTTCAAGCTACCTTACGAACTGTGTCAGTTCACCTTTAAAAGGCAGCAAGTAAGCATTTTGAATGACATTTTGCAAACTATGCTGCAGAGAAGCAGAATATATCATGAGGACATGATTATTGCCATCATAATGTTGAACTTTGAAATTTGGTTCATAATTTATTGCAAATGTCATATTCAGCACGTTCTGTAATATTCTAGCTTGTTGTACTGTATTGCATTTGTTCGCATTTCTTCCTTCCCTTTCTGTTTGCCAAGTTTTGGAATCTACACCTGTAGGCTAAACCTTTAATGGACATTCATAAATCATATTCAAACTAAGCGTGCAAATGATGCTGTTGTACTACTATTAGATAGTACAACAATAATAACACCCCCAGCGATTGAGAGAATGAAAATAAGTTCATAGATTGCAGGATTATAGTTCATTTTCTGTCGAGGAGAAAGATCTCCAACTCGACCATTTTATAGCATTCATTTTAAATGCATTTCAAAATTGCTATGGATTTTCACCATTAGACTCTGAAATTGAGATGGAAAAAAGCACTTCATTTGCTAATTTGCTAAACTACATGTAAACCAATACTTGACTAGTATTTTCTACATACAGGGTGTCTCACATGCGTATTGAGTCACTCAAATTGCTTGTACACAAATTAGTATAAAAAGTACTTTTTGAGAGTATTCAGCGTTTCTGATAATTCATTTTTCTGCTATCGCAGACTTGATTGGTTGGTACACATCTATCACAATGCTGCATTGCAGTGAAGCCAAATCGTAGGTTGCTTTATAAACTGCATGCCTACAATGAGTGGGTGGATCTCATTAATGAAGAGATTTGTTTGCATTCATTGCAATGCCCAGAAGCCTTGAGATAGCAACGCTGCACAGTGTGTACATCAAATTCGCAGCGCTAAAACTTTGCTATAAAATCACATGTTCAATAAGCTGGCTATAATATAATAAGCTCGTCCTTCTCATATCAACTTTCATATTGAAAATACCTGCTACCACTTTAGATGTAATGATTTTAAAGGTAAAATCTCAACAGCCTTGATTGTATAGTCATTCAAAGGCACCGATAATGGCATACTTGGAGCTACCAAAACTACATACATACATACACTGTAAGAAATAACGGTATGGAAGCGGTGTAAGTACATTCTTTAAAAGGTATATGCACCTCAGCTGCACCCCTGGATCAGAACAAATAATTTTGTTACACCTGAGTTAGAAGTGATGTTCTTCTATTCAGGGGGTATAATGAACCCTTAAATGTGAAAGCGTTTCTTGGCAATATAGGAAAACTTTTTAAGTACTAATGTCCTGTCCTGTTGCTATACCAACGTATCGGATGTAAAGGCTCCGAGATCTTCACATCTTCACGCTTTGGGAACAAGGGCGACACCTTGCGGCTGAAAGTGGAAATTTTTGATGCGAGGCGCTATAACAGCTATACATGCCGATGCCCACTTGTTGATGACCACTCATTACTGCCACTTTTACAATGGAAATTACAATAGTACAAGTTATGATGTCAGAGAAGTGCCCTTGACACAAGCAATAGACTTACTTAATCCACTAGCGGCAACATGAAAGTACTTTTTCCAAGGATCAAGAAACACTTTGAAAAATGTTTTTTTCTCTCAAAAATAGTGTAAGATTTATGTTGTTTTGCTAATAAACAAGCCGTGGAAAAAACTAAGTTTTTTGGGTACTAAGTTTATACCAGATTCCGTGTAACAATTGTTTTTACATAA
>JAQFZQ010003520.1:0-10551 GCA_034696005.1 Glomeris marginata | reverse complement strand
CTTTGAAACGCTTTGGTTTTTCTAAAAATAATTGTGAAGCAAAAAGTGGTGCATTCATCCCCGGTCTCCCCTATACAGGTTTCACTCCTCCAAACTTCCATGAAAAAGTAACTAGACTTCAGATCTTCTCATAGCTGCACATGCTTTTAAAATGTGTATTATTATGTAAGAAACCGGAGGCTGTTTTTCGTACACAATGTTGACTTTAATAATTGTTCATACGATACACGCATGCTGTATCAGGTTGCATTCGTTTGAAAACCATTATTGTGCTTTTAAAATGCCCCAAAGTTGCAGAATCCCGTAACTTGTTTTCTACAGCCTGATCATTGTTGAAGCCACACAAAGCCATTTTGTTATTTATGTAAGAATTGTTGCGGTTGTTGACATGGAAATGTCCACCCTGACTTTCTACAGCCCAAGACATGATGACACCGACACAAGCATGTGAACAGACATTATCCAAAAAAGCTGTCTCAAATTGTGGTGGAATATGTTCCCCAACTTCCAGACTAACAACCCATTCATATTTTTTGCCTAGAAATTGAGGTTCTGAGAGGTCCACATACTTAATGAACCCTCCTGTTATCCATTCCACATTTCCAGCTCCGTCATACCCTAGAAAGCACAGTAATCCAATTGTCAAGTAAAGCAATTGCCTGCATATTGATGATGGACTCGAAACCTAGAAACCCGTTACCTTCCCAAGAAAGAATCTTTTGTGGCTTAGCGAGAGCATTCTGGACATCCTGCAGATCTATACGTACACCTGCTTCTCCAATTCCTCTCCTTTTAATAAGATGCCTGTACCAGACCTTCGGAGCCAAAAGCGCCCATACCATCCAAGCCCTGCACCAAAGTCTCCCACTGATGCCCCTGATAGGATAGACTCCTCCAAATGGATTGCCATCTGTTTCCCCGTAAAAGTTTATCATACCGTGCTTGCCCATATACAAATTTTACCATCTGTAGGTAAACATTCACCGGCAGATCCCACATGTGATTCCCTCCAACACTGAATTCCTTCTCCGTAAGGCAGAAACCTCCACGGGCTCCAATGTGCGTAACGGTACAGGCAATTTCCTCAAGCAAGGCCCTCTGCTTCCTAATTGCTTCAGTAATCCTGGTTATCGCTCTGGAATATCCTTCATCATAACCCCTGTATTTAATATACAAAGTTAACATGAATTGATAAATGCATGGTTAGAATGATGCAACTTGTGTTAGCCTACTTAGAAGGAATCCTGGAATTGCTGATAGACACCATCCAATAGTAAACCGATGTAAAAGTGGCAATGAATGTGAAAACAAACACCAATATGCAGCTTAATGGAAGATTCCCTGGTCTGTAGTACATTTTGAGCGCGTATAGTATGTTACTTTCCGTGTTTTAGTAGATATTTAATAGTGGTGTAGTTGCAACAGGTGTTGTGTGACGTAACATTGTTATCTTAACACTTGAAACTTATATCCCAAGGAATAATAGTAGTATTTCATAATTGAAGCAGGTTTATATAATAGAAAGCCTGACAATGCAGTTTATGCATTTCTGGCAGGTTGGCCCTAACTAAATAATACCTGTTTTTTCTAAATAACTCAAAAGTTCCAAATAAATATTGAAGTTGTTGTGTACATGGTCATTGGCTTCAATATGCACACGTTTACAGTATATGTTAGTCATGTCATATTTACAGCTTGTCTTTTTGTGTGCTGGAGCATTGTAGATATGTTGTGGTTGTATGCAATTAATGAATGAATGGCTGTTCCATGAATTTACAAACGTACCTACGTAGGCCTGCACATGCTCGACACGGACTGACACGGTTTTCTAAGGTACCCTGATAATTGGTTTGTATAAGTAGCTATTTCTGTCCCTTATACACTGGCACAACCAGAAATCCATTACAAATTGAAAAAAGTTATCCGTGTTTTACCGAGCCGTGCCGTGCTGCCATAGTGGCTTGGTATGAAGTGCCGTCTCGGCCATCGATCGTCTTAGCCGTCGTCGTCGATCGCCTCGGCCGTCGTGAGCGAACAGTGAGCGTCCCATACGCTCAGCTGTTGCTCAGCCGCTTGCGAGCGAGTGCCGTTTTGAGTGCCGTTTCAATGGAAACGCTTTCCCGCCACATTCAGTAAAATGCTCATAACTTTTTCCCATTTTCTAATCGATTTCTGCTTGCGCCAGTGTTATAAGGGACACAAATAGCTACTTACAAACCAATTATCAGGGTACCTTAGAAAACCTTGTCAGTTCACCTTTAAATTAAACTTAACCTGCCGGACCTGACCTAAATTAACATAACCTAAACTAACCTGACCTAATCTACTCGATAGGTTTGGTTTAGCAGAGTCCATCCACGTCTATTCCATAACATATACCGTAAGATGCGAGCCTACGTAGCTAAAACGTAAATGTGTGGCTGTTTCACCACCCTGACATTATTGGCATTACAGATTTATACGTCATTTTGAGGTGATATTTTCCAGAGATTGCTGGCTGCACTCCATATTTGGTCCAAATTTGCCCAATTAGTACCCCAACATCTCATCAGGAAAGCATCAAATGAAAGTTAATATAACGAGATGTTGTACAATGATAAAAAATACATCGTGTGACTAATGAAAAATTGTACATTCAAAGTACAATTCAGATATGTAATTGTTTAGAGACATGGTGAAAATCATAAAAAAATCATGCAGAAGTAATACATATAAGAAACCTTGCTGATTTGTCGTATAAGTCATAATAGGATCCTATTTCTTATTAACTTTTCTTAAGGATTTTGTTATATAAGATCTTATAGTAAATACATCCTTTTCATTATTTTCACTACTACCAAATGCTGCAGATGCCTTGTATTTTCTGTTTGCATCAATTTTTTTAAATAAAAATGTAAACGGTTTTCGTTTAATTGGCTATTTGTTTGAGTTCATTATGCAAATATTATTACCCCTATGCAATTGTGTGTTAGCTTATGCACATGACAAAGCATGCAGCAGTCAAATTTATACATAAATGAGAAACTAATATTGACCATCTGCCATGTCACATTCACTTATGACATGGTGCAGGTCACGTGCAGCTAGAGGGGTTTAACGCAAGCCAAAAAATGTCAACCGATTTGGTGAGGTAAATTTTACCCTGTCAGTTGTCCTTTAAAGATTGGTGTAGTTGTAACAGGTGTTGTGTGACGTAACACTATTATCTTGACACCTGAAACTTGGTACCAAGCAATAATAGTATTTCATGATTGAAGCAGGTTTATATAATAGAAAGGCTGACAATGGAGTTTATATCTATATATTTCTGGCAGGTTGTCCCTAACCAAATAATACCCGTTTTTTCCCCCTACCAAATAACGGACATGAAAAGTTCCAAATAAATATTGAAGTTGTCTTGTACATGGTCATTGGTGCACATATGTCAGATGTACACATTTATATGTTAGCCATGTAAATTTTACAGCTTGTCTTTGTGTGCTGGAGCATTGTAGACATCATGTTGTGGCTGTTGTGTTATGGCTGTTCTGCGAATTTACAAACTAAAATTAAAATCGGTGATCATTGGGTGCAGACTGTTTGCATGTATTCCATAACATAAGATGCGGGCCTACATAGGTGAAATGTAAATTTGTGGCTGTTCCACCACTCTGTTGGCGATACAGATTTAGATGCCATTTTGAGGTGAGATTCTCCAGAGATTGCTGGCTGCACTCTAAATTTGGTTCAAATTTGCCCATTTATTACCATCTAATCAGGAAAGCATCAAATGAAAGTTAATATAATATGTTGTCGGCTGTTGTGCAATGAGAAAAAAATTAAATTGTGCGACCGTAATTAAAAATTGTGCAGTCAAAGTACAATTCGCATATATAATTGTTTGTAGACATGATTAGAAACCTTGCTGATTTGTCTTATAAGTCATAATATGATCCTATTTCTTATTAACTTTTCTTATGGATTTTTCTTATATAAGATCTTATAGTAAGTTATCAATGTGGATAATATCTTTTTTCATTATTTTCACTGTACTACCTCATGCCGCAGATGCCTTGTATTTTCCCTCTGCATCAATTTTTTAAAATAAAAATGCAAACGGTAAATATTATTATGTACCCCAAAGCAGTTGTTGCGATAGCTTACGCACATGACAAAGCATGCAGCAGTCAAATTTATACATAAATAGGAAACTAATAATATTGACCATCTGCCATGTCACATTCGCTTATGACATGGTACGTGTTTGACATGCACCGTATTGATAACCCTTCTTTGAGCGAAAAACTAAAATATTTTTAGATACCTAGTGAGAAACACGTTGTAAAACTGGTAAAACGTGCATTATGTATCGGCAATGATTTTCCTCATGAGAGGAGATCCATTGTTTCATCAAGCTGTGTCTAGCGGTGTAATGTTGCAATACACAAAGGGCAAATGGAGTAAAGCATAAGTTGGAATCATATAGCCAAGAGGCCTTATTTGTTGGTCAAAACAATAAACAGGAAGTGATTGGGTTGTAACCTGTATTTTGGTTGCAATAGTACTTGCACGATAAAACACAGCTGGTTTTCAGAACTGCGTGGTCACGAACTGTTTGCGAAATGATATATGTAGCATTTCCTGAATAGTTTTGTTGACATTATGAAGTTTCAACATTCACTTTGCCTTGTTTTGTTGTTAACCAACTGCAGCTTGCAAAAGTGTCCTAGCTCAGTTTAATACATTGAACCAAGAGTGGTCTTGATTGAACTGAACACAATTTCCAACAGGATATATGAAGATGAGCAAAATGATGTTAACAAATGCCTCCTCAAATATTGCAATAGTGTACAGCTTATTTTATTCATTCTCATTCTTTGTACACGGTATAGGTGTTTTTCGTTTGAAAAGCATCACCGTATTTTTAAAATGTGACAAGGTAGCAGCGGTCCTTAACTTGTTCTCTAGCTCAAGATCATTGTTGAATCCACGTGAAAGCAGTTGCTCCTTTACGTAAGAATTGTTGCGGTTGTTGACGTGGAAATGTCCACCTTGACCCTCTACTGCCCAAGACAGGATAACACCGATGCAAGCATGTGAACAAACATTATCTATGAACGTTGCCTCAAAAGGTTGTGGAATGTGTTCTCCAACCTCCAGACTCACAACCCAATCATATTTTTTCCCCAGAATTTGAGGTTCTGAAAGATCCAAGTACTTAATGAAACCCGTTGTGATCCATTCCACATTTCCAGCTCCATCATACCCTGAAAATGAAATGGATAAACTTTTCATGGAGCAAACAAACAAATAAATTATAACAATTGCTGGAACATTTGTGCATGTTCTATCAAGTGGGTTGTATTTCATTCATAATTGGTTAAGTGTTACTATTGCACAGTGATGATGTGGACAATTCCTAGCTCCATGTTGGATGTGAACATAAATAGGAGCATACAAACATATAAAATGGCATGGATATTTGTCAAACAAGCTTGTTGAATAATTCACCATCAAGTAAGACATAAGCAAGCAGGGTGTTCCAGTAACTTATAATGCCTATATAATGTAGCTACGTGTAAGGGAACATACCTTCCCATGAACGTATCCTCTTTGGTTTCGAAAGGGCATCCTGCACCGACTTGTCATCTACAAATATTTTCTTCTCCATTTCTTCACCATTCATAATAATTCCTGTGCCAGATCTCCGAAGCCAGAAGCGGCCATACCATCCAAGCCCTGCGCCAAAATCTCCCACCGATGCCCCTGACAATACAGACTCCTCCAAATGGATTGCCATCTGTTTCACCGATAAAGATTATCCTATACACACTTGATAGGAATAGGCAAACTGTAATTAAGAAATTCACCGGCAGATCCCACATGTAATTGCCTCCAACATTGGCTTCCTTCTTGGTGAGACAGAAACCTCCACGTGCCCCAATTTTTGTTACTGTGCAGGCCAGTTCCTCCAGTAAGGCCCTTTGCTTCCTTATTGCTTCATTTAGCCTTGCTATCTCGTGCATAACTTTTTTATCTTGTCCATTACTGTATATAGGAAATATGAAAATGAGTAAGAATTTCATTATGGTGCGGCTTCAGTGTGTCTTAATTGGTATGTATATTGCCTACATTGAAGGAATAATGCTGAAGGTGTTATCGGACGCTATCAAGTAAAAAATATAAGAAATAGCAGTAATACAGGCCAGGACCAGTACTACTATGATCGGTGAAAGGCTGCGTGGCGTGAAAGTCATTGTGAACATGTGGCAACTCCAAAATCCTGTTTCATATTTATATCGAATTTATGGTTTTCGCTGGATGCTGCCTCCCCCATCACCCACATACTCCTATCCCCCCTTGATCCGTGTGGGATCGCCATAACATGTGTAATTACTCTACATCATAGATTCTGTTTGTTCCACGGGGTTTCAGTATGTTAAAATTAACGAGCGAATATTATGGTTTATAATGAGGTCTATTATATATTCATTTTTAATTTTTAATTGCCGTAGAATATAGAGATTTGTTGTTTCACTTCTGGTACAACTTGGAGCAGTCGATTTCTGTAATATAGGAAACAACAATATCTACTAATTGAAGTAACCTGCTGTACATGTACAACTTCATGATTCTCTTTTATTTTACCTGCATAGCCGCAATACAACTTGTACAAGGAAGCACAGCTGTGATGTTTATATACCGCGTCATATGGTATCAACAAGAGTGATATCACTGTTTGTGAAACCCAAAACATTTCCGAAACCTTGTTGACATTATTTAGCTTTAATTACCATTTGTTTTTCAGCCATATTTATAATACACACCATGTAAAATTTATAGGCGTACCTGCATATAATTATCCTGTATATACAGTACCAAGTATGCAACTTGGTACATTAAAATAGAGCAATGAATAGCAAACCTGTTGTGCAAATCAGTAGTATATGTGATAATCAAAATTATAGGAAAAGTTTTTATAACTAATATTTTGTTCCTTACCCATTGTCTTTTATCGTTGCACGTGTTTGACATGAGCAGCTGGACAAAAGTGGGATTGTTCATTTGATGATATTGGCAGAATAAATCAAATACTACAAAGGTTGAGGTAAAAATATTTTTATTCCTCGTAGGTGTACACCATTTATACATATATTTATATATTATTTCTGAAATATTCATATCCCAAGTACAGCACCGGTGTTCATAATTTTAAGTTTTCATAAAAATGCATAAAATCGATCCAGTGTATAGTTTCAAAACCCACAGCCACTGCACTTATCTATACAGCCTTTGTTCACTCAATTAAGTTATTGTCCTTGTAAGGATAATCATGACTCTGGCAATCGCACCTTTTCCATGACAAGTGAAAATAATTTCGGACTATTGGATTTCACTTAGAAATATATGTTATGTTCGATCGCCACGCCCCTTCATTCATCTGGAACGTTATTCTTATATCCTTTGAGATGAAGCATCAGCTAGATACATGCAGGTTATATGATTCATCTCTTGTTAATGTTTCTTCCTTTGATTGTAAGTCTCCTCCATATAGTGTTCTTTTTAGGTTGTCCACAACTGGATGGCTGTTCATCTGCAACAGCGCCCTCTTCAGGCACAGACCTCTCGTCATTAAGGCGATTCCGGTCTGCATCTGCTCGATTTTGCCTAGATGATGGTTCGAGGAAAGCCTTGGAAAGGCGACGACTCAGCTGCTTACGGATGGTCTTCTTCATTGACAGATGACGCTCTATGGTCTCTGGCTGAGGGGCTTCTTGATGTTCCTTCTGGTCAGAGGGGTCATCACGAGCTCGGACTTCAGTTACTCGGTCAGCTTCTGCTGGACGTGATGCTGAAGTGTTGAATATGTCGCGAACATGAGGAATTCGACGTTCCGGCTGCCGGCTTGCCATTCCTCCCTGGCCGTCTAAAAAGTAAGTATCTATATTGTTTACAACTGTATAATCTAACGAGACTCGATCACAAAAACAGATGTAATAATTCGTCAATCCTAAGTCACTATATATCTACTAGCTTAGAAGGATCCATACTAAAGGTTAAGCGTATCCAAGGAATAAGGCATACATAATGTCACGCATATTTAGGAAATTTCAGACCCAGTTCCCATTTTGAAATGATGTCCTGCATGATGTCACATCTAATGCAACACCCCCCCCCACCCACAGCAAATTTTGTGTATGAAAAATTTCCCTCTCACCTGCAATATTTGCCAACACTCACTCTCTTCAATTGGGAGTCTTGTGCTCAAAGTCAAATTGACACGGTTTTGTAATGTACCCTGATAATCGGAATTATTAAGTATAGTTATTGTGTCCCTTATAACACTTTGGCAAGCAGAAATCGATTACATATTGGAAAAACGTTCTGAGCGTTTTACCGAATGACATCACAGCGCGCAAAGTGTTTCCATGGAAACGGTACTGGAAAAGGTACTGGGTTGCGAGCGGCTGCGAGTACGGGGCACTCACTCACTGTTCGCCTCGCGTGAATCACGTTGACGACAGGAGAACCGAGTTTGCAAGATGGCTGATGTCGATTTTGCGGCAGTGTCTTCGCCATGGTCATGTCGAACAATCGAGCTAGCCCTACAAATTGGAGCCATCATTCACTATATATAGGATGTCATTGGTTGAGGCAATTTCATTCTTTTGGAGCAACAGGCACTTCATACTGAGCTACTGTGACACCACAAGGTGTGACGTCACAGATCGGTAAAACGCTTATAACTTTTTTTTCCAATTTGTAATCGATTTCTGCTTGCCGGCCCCAGTGTTATAAAGGACACAATAACTACCTATATACTTAAAAAAAACGATTATCAGGGTATATGTTATAAAACTGTGTCAGTTCACGGTTTGCATGTCTAAATTAAATGAAATGTTAACAATTATTTTGCATCATTATTATGCCCGGATTATTCGAAATGGTCTTGATCCCATCAATGATCCCATCAGCTGCCACTGTATGCTCATTACTATATCGGTTGACCTAAAAGCAATGTCAGCTATAGTATTATGTGTCAACATTAACTCAGTAACCTAAACCAATGCAGTTCAAATGCTATAGTACCAAATTAGAATCTAGGAAAATCATGAAATAAACTATTCTACACGTTCTTCCTTTGTTGAAGTTAGTACAACAGTTATGTAGAAATTATTAAATGTTTATCAGAATTTTACTAATCACGATTTTCTAAAGTCTGATCAGGCACAAGAATCTACTAAAAGGGGTGATTTGAAGGAGGTAGTAAACCAGTTTTTGTGGGGCACTTTCACCACCCCAACCACCCCAATAACCCAAACCAACCACCTGTTTTAGTCGATTCTTGTGCTTGATCATAGTATATATGTGGTTTTCGACGTATGACATATATGTATGTACGTCACCTACCCGCCAGGTTGTTTATCAGCTCTCAATCACCGCCCAAAAAGCGGGCGCCGCCATCTTGTTTTCTGTATTTGCAAATATATCTCCCACATCGCGTCTTTGAAGATTCCTAACAAATTATCACATGGAAACTCGTCCAGATTGCAGCTATGTCGGAAATCTCCAAACATACACCCACTCTGAAGACAAGGATATAATAGATCTAACCATCTAACCCATTTCCTTGATCTAGCCACTGATCTAACAAAGAAAAAACTCCCGTCTCTTCAAAGATGGCGGCCAATTGAAAAAGGGCGCAAGATATGGCGTCGTTTCTATGCAATCGCAAAGTAATTGCTGGTCATTCGCACGTTCATTAGGTTATTATTTGCAATTAAGTGAGGTCCTCGACTGACCTGGGCCGATCTTGCTGACCCACATGGGGAAATAAATATGCACTATTTTTGAACAGTGGTATTGGCGGAACGGTCGCACGCATCGTTGCTCTCTTTTAAACAATCATTATATAGTATTTACAAAGCCTCGACCTCCCCGAACCGGATGTTGCAAAGTTTCCTCGCATCGGCCACTCACATCCCGTCGTCCGTTGATCCCAGTATACCGGGATTTTGTCAAATTTCGAACGCGCAACTTTTAAATTATATAAAATCCAGTTAGGCCTAATTACCTGATTTTAAATGCAGACGATGTGCAAAATGGCGGTGTCACATTGGTGAAGCCGCATCGCAAAAGGTGATCACTGTGGCATGCTGAATTCAATTAAATGCAGTTGGTTGTAACGTGTGTTGCTCTTTACACCAGGACATGGCATTAATGAGAAATCTTGGTTGGTTTTAGAGTTTTAGCCGCGTTTCGGCCCGATGAGTACAGAATGTGGACAGCCATTGGTTCGCTGGAACAACGCACAGTTTTCCCATTGGCACGCGCTTGTGCCATTGACTCCATATCATTAATTCCATGTTGCAAATGTTTTAGAAAGTTCTGTAGTCGTAAAATTTAATTACTCGCCAAACAATATGCGTCCTGAAGTAAAACATTGTTTTTGATCAAAGACCCCAAAAAGTGTGAAATGTACCTAATAATGCTAACCCAGGAAAAAAAGTTATGCATAATTATGCATAAGATTTTGTGCAACCCAAGCACAAAGTCGCACAAAATTGGAGC
>JAQFZQ010003519.1:0-10551 GCA_034696005.1 Glomeris marginata | reverse complement strand
TTATTGGCATCAATTCTATAGAATTACACACTTTCCAGGGTATGTTACAAAACCTTGTCAGTTCACCTTTAACAGTTTTAAAGTATGTCAAATATGAGGTTGGATAATAAGGTGGACCTCCTAACTTAATTACCCCGTCCAACTTTTAAAGCTAATAACATTTTTTAACTAATTTCCACATAGATTTTATTGCAACACTTGCTTTCTTCATTGTTTTTCTTCTTCTAGGTTAATTTTAATTGTTACTTTGCAATTAAGTAAATATGTACTACTTTGATAACAAAAATTACTGAAAGTCAGGGAAAACCAGGTCCATACTATGTAGTTGGTAATTCTTGCAATATTTCCAGCACATTTGAACAATAAATCGTGATTATCTAATATATACTTAACTCCCACATAATGTTACCTTGTTATATTAGTCAGTATCAGTGTGACAATATTGCTTTATAATTATCACGGCTAAACTTATTTAACCCCAAACTTATTTAAACAAACAGATTTTATCCACGTTTGCATAATCTGATCATGTTTAAAAAGAATCTATATACTGTATATATTAATATATATCTATATCAGAGTCTATAATATATATTTTAAGATGGTTGAAGGATTAACAATTGTGTTGGAATACACCTGTGATATTAAATTAAAATAATGTTAACTGAATTATAAGCAAATATCAAAAATAAAACTATTACTCTATATATTATTCCAGTAATTAATATTGCCAATTTAAATAAATTCTAATTAATAATATTAGGTTAAAATATTGCACAAATTAAGGAATTTAAATCTTATTACTAGAAATGTAACTTTTACTGTTATTTGTAATATAGACATGTCTTAACTAAATTAAGTAAGTTGGGAGAAAACATTATTCCAGTAATTAATATTGGCAATTTAATTAACTGAATTCTAAATAATATTAGGTTAAAATAGTATACAAAACAAGGAATTTATTTGAATTATATTACTAGAATTTAACAGTTAACTACTTAATTTATAGTGTCGACATTTATAGTAAGTACTATAGACATTCCAAGGATATGTAAATGAAACAAAAAGGTTGTATTTATTCCAGATTATTAATTTAACTATATTTTAAGGATAATAATAGCTTATTTAATTAACTAAAACAGTTTAAATCCTAAACCAAGTAATATTTCACGTACGATCTCAAAGTTTTGACATCGGTTCCGCGGCCGGATCAAGATAACCTTCGCAAAAGTTACATATCCAATTTACAAGGTTGTGTTTCTGAAACAATGAAAGATTTAATCTTTTCAACTACTGTAGTATTATATAATGTATATTAACTGTGTCCATAACAGTGAGTTGTGTCACATATTGTGTTTTATCTCATGTCGAAAGGCAGGAACTAACGTGTAGTGTCTACGTCAACACATTTTGGTTTTAAAAGTGTGATGGATTATATTGTAACACCAAGATGTGCCTCACAATGTTTCATTTGTAATCTAGAATATGTTGGGAAAACACTATCAATTTAGTGAAATTTGTGAAATAAAATATACATCATATACTGTCATTTACGGCATCGCGTGGAATTATACGTAAAGTCAGTCACCTTCGCATTGCAGTTTAGGGTGTAATCCAACAGAAGCTTGACATTTGCACATCTTAGGCGAATGTTCTTTGTTAACTTTAGTTGCAACTTCATCAGAAACAGCAGAAACAAACTTCGGTAAAGTTGTCAGATCTTCCAGGACTGATGAAACGAAAACAGAACCTTTCAGGGCTGATGTCACCTTGGCTACATTTCCCTGTAATGATACAGAAATTATATAGTATAAATAAAAATATTGAAGATATTGTGATTATAACCGTTATAACAGAAATTAAAACGTTTTGAAAATAATTTTAGCCCATTTATTATTCCGATTGTCCCAAAAAAATGTTAAAGAAATTCTATTGATATTACATGTTGTCAGTTTAAAGGGAAATGTAAGACTGCAAGGACTTTGTATTAATTTCTTTGCAATTCCTGGTCATATAGGGTTATATTGTGACGTCATGGCCAAATGACTTCATGTTGGCTGCCGAAATTTCCCCAGATTGGAGTTTTTTAACCCGGCACTGTACTACTGTATAATTTTAATTCTGGCTGCCATTTTCTGTGTAAACATTGCATACCAGTAGTATACACTGCCTTACATTCATTTTCTATGCATTTTTAAATATGTTAATCACCTGTTAAAGTTGACCGGATTTTTTGGAACCGTGCGAATGGTCAACATACAAAAATTTCACCATAACATGTAATTTTAAGGCGTAAATTGCTTGACTTACCTTTGGATATTCAACAAACACATCTGGTCCTCTCTTAGGCTGAGGAAATGCATAACCATCCCCACGTACACCAAACACCTTTTTAATACTGCTACCGGTTACGTAGTTGCTGAATGAGAACAGCGACGCGTAACGATGGTTCTGAAGTTTTTCCAGAACTCCCGACACGGTGGCACCACCCTTAGTGTCCTGTAACATAATTTGTAATCATTATGATATGTAACTAAGTCAGTGATGCAACAATTAACTGAAAAGAAACTTTCCACAGGGTCTTTGGATGCGAAAACCCAGACCACGTTAGCGTCAAGTTTGTCGTCGAAGATGTTCATGTCCAGTAATGCATCCAGTGCTTCTAGTGAGTCTCCGGCAACATCACCAGCCAAATCAAGTTCTCTTAGTAGCTTTAGTGCCACCACATCCTCAGCAGTCTTCTGGTTTATCCTGAAAAATTATAAAACCTTACAGATGCGTAGAAGGGACTCGGACAGCCGCGCGCAATCAGAAACATTTCATTATCCTTTTTAATTTAACTATAAGTGATTTCACTGAAAACGTTGTTTAAATGTCCTTTCAATGTATTGTTTAATGTAATATAAGATGGATATAGTAACATTCTTACCGGATCTTTGGAGGTGCCGCGTCACTTCCGGAGTACGTATAAACGGACACCTTTACGCTAGTGTACCGGACATCGTGAAAAGATTTGTCTAAAATCTCCACCAGTTTCTCTAATCCTTTCAGAAAAGGTTTACCAAAGGTGTCATGCTTCTCCACAAGGAGGTGTACGTTGACACTTTTACGGGATAACGAGTCGCCAATCGCAATGTCCCCTTCGCACCTCCCTGAAACCAGCATGTATGTAAATATGTCACACTTAATAAGGCATTCAACATCCTTCTTAAAATAAGAGAAGTAGAGTTCATAAAGAAAGGGTTAATAAAGATATACGAACAACAAGATCCATTTGTGACTGCTGGAACTCCTCTTGCGAGACACGCCAAGTGGTACGCGAAGAGGATCTGACATCCGTGATCACAGCTTTCTTCCGTGGAACAGACATCTTCGAAGGTACTTGCTGGGATGACACCTTCGCACAAACTAGCATTTCTAAATGCAGAACACGTCTTTGTCTCTTTCTTCTTCATTCGCCCCTTGCACATATTCTTCTCAAGATTCTCCAAGGCCTTACGATCTTTACACACCCCGCTTCCAGAAGACACTTCGAAAGCCTGAACCAACTCCACGACATCCTTGGTTTGACGACCATCTGGAAGCTTCCAGTCATCACCAGGGTCCCTGTTGTTATTCCCCAACAATCCCAAAGTCTTATTGTGCATGAAGTCATCCAAGAAAATGAGGCAGGCATTGTATTTGATATCGCATATAACCCGCAAGTGTTGACTCTTCATGATGGTCACTTCCCCTTCAACGGTCACCTTCGCATCTCCAATGTCCCCGATAACCTTATTGTTGCCTTTAACATCAATCAGGACACCCGAGGATTCCGTGAACCAGATCTGAAGAGCTTCCGCGGTGCTGAGGATCGAGAAGGTATCGTGCGCGAAGTCGTGCGCGAGAAGGTACGTGCAAGTGTTCTGGGTGTAACCGGGGACCTGGAAGGTCTTTCCATCAAAGGTTAGGACCATATCTTCTCCAAAGATGGCTGCCATCCTACTGCTATCATCATAGTCTAAAGACAAAGCCCATTTGGGGACCTTGGACTTGGAAAACAAATGGGAAAGCCGTTGACGCGTAGAGTTGCTGACCGAAGGAAGTTCTTTGAAGTTAGACCATTTGAATGAAGGATGTTCCCATGTTACAGTGAATCCTGATTCAGGGTCAGTTCCAGGTTGGATTCCTAACAGGAACTTGAGGAACAGTTGAGGACTCTTTTCCGCCCAGTCTTCTATCACGTCGCTAACTTCAAAATGCTTCCAGAACCAACCTGCAAAACACACAAAATACAGTAAACCTTTATAATCAACTCAGATATTTGCAAACATCGTCTATTGTCAACAAATTCTAAGGTCCCGCCATGACACTAGGATTATCAATACCTACACATTACCTCGCTTTCAGTAAACTTGGATACGGGAAACATTTGTACTTACCAGCAACTGATTTCCCCCTAAAACCTGATTGTGGTACCCTGATATTGGCAACTACAGTGAACCTCGCTTACAATCAACTCGGATATTGTCACATTGGCTATTGTCAACAAATTCCAAGGTCCCATCATCAGAATAGGATTATAAATACAAATTATCTCACTTTTAGTAAACTTCGATATAGGAAACCTCTGTAATTAGCGAGCCTCGCTTATAATCAACTCGGGTATTGTCACACATCGTCTACAGCATTGTCAACAAATTCAAAGGTCACATCATTAGAATAGGGTTATCAATACAGTTTACCTCACTTTCAGTTACTAAAACTTGGATTATTGTTACCCCCTTATATAAGAAACTTTGTAATAAGAAAATAAAACAACTTAACAACTGTTAAATAAATAACAACTGAATACAAACCTATTTGAGAATCCCGCAAGTAACGCGCCACGAATGACTTGTAAGTGACGTACGCGTACGTCCTCTTGATGACCTCGTACGTTGGACTGTAAAATGGTTCCCACGTAGAAACAGCCTCCAATAAGCTCTCATTAATCAATTCCAAAACATCTTCAACAGAATCTCCTGTCTCCTGGATGAACTCCGCAACTGTCTTCCCGCCAAGGAACGGTTTCCACAACTTGTTTATTTCATGGTTTGGATCGGCCAACGTGTAAGTTGCATTGTAAATAAGTCCAGCTATTCTTTCAGAGCAGGAATTGTAACATCTTTCCAGATAAGTTGAATTGTAAGAAGTTATGGCCTTCAAAACCCAAGGACTAGGCAAGTCAAGTTTCACTTGCAACAGGGTGTGTTCGGGATCAGTCTGCATTTATAAAATACATATATAATTAAATTAAACATTGGAATTGTTAATATAACATTACATATGACAAATATGTCTTAGTTAGATAAGTGTGTTGATTGTCTGTCTCAAGAAATATACATTACAAAGTTTAGAAACAAAATGTAATAATTTAAAGTTGACGCGGTTCTGAACTTCGTACCATTTTCTTTCTTTTGACAACCTGTAAATTAACTCACCTCGAATCCATTGCATAATTTTTCATGGCAAACGATGAAGTCTACATCGTTTTCAAAGTCCTTATTGGAATTGAGAATGTAGTACATGTCAGAGGTCGTTTCGCTTGGGTGCTGTTCGCGAACCGTCACGCG
Source organism: Glomeris marginata (assembly GCA_034696005.1). Classification (NCBI taxonomy): domain Eukaryota; kingdom Metazoa; phylum Arthropoda; class Diplopoda; order Glomerida; family Glomeridae; genus Glomeris; species Glomeris marginata. The sequence continues at coordinate 4,957 of JAQFZQ010003519.1, read as the reverse complement.
GCTGTCGTTGGATTCCAACTTCCAGGTGGAGTTTCTAAACATTGATGTCTGCATAGAATAATGCACACATTAGTGCAGTACGTTACAAAGGGTTTCCCCTGTAAGAGCATACCCATATAAAGGACAAAATTAAAAATCCCTTGAATAACAGTGGACACATGTTATATACCTTGCTATTAAACTTGAATTCCTTGTGAAATATATAAGCATCAGTGACCAATCCAGTTTTTCCTTTGCCAACATTCCCAGCTGAAGCTTCAACTTCAATGTCCATCCAATCGTGTACCATTCGCATGGTTTCGTGGAAATAAGGGCTTTGCGAACGTGTACTCCATATTTCTGCAAAGTAAAACTACATTTAATAATAAAATATGAAATGGAAATTTTGCCTTAGAAGCACTCTGGAAAACTCAGGGAAAATGGTAATGAAAGACTGGTATGAACATGAGTGGGTGAGCCATGAGAAAACAAAGTGGTGTTTAACGTACGTCGAAGGTCCACATTCAAAGGACTCCAAGAGATGGAATTTGCAGATATATTAAGCCACGTGTCGCTACCACGGCCATCAAGAAGAGTCTTGCTGCTTTTATTCAGTGAGAAATGGTAATCCGATGTTGTCCACAGGTCAACTGTAAAGTTGCCATCAATGTATTTATCTCCGGTGAATGTGGCCAAGTAGGTGATGGTTCGAGTCGACGGTTCGTGGGATAAGATGCCATCGGTGACTAAAGTACTTCCAGCAAAGGAACTTCTACTGCTGTTAACTACAATACTACCATTGAACCTGATGGCATGACCTGAACTGAACAATTCCACTTCCCTTCCATTCCTAGAAACCAATAAATTGTTTTAATTTGCAGATATATATTTAGAAAAAATAAAATACAATGAAACCTGACAAATGAGAATTTCCTGCCCAGTAATTTGACACCATGGAAGCATATATTTGCAATCCCTGGTCATAGAGGTATATTGTGACGTCATCGGCCAATTAGCTTCATGTTGGCTGCCGAAATTTTCCCCGATTGGCACTTAGTAACCAAACACTGTACAACTGTATAATTTTCATTCTGGCAGCTATTTTCAGTGTTTAGATATTACATACTAGTAATACAATGCACTAAATTCATTGTCTATGCATTTTTAGATATGTTGACCACCGTTAAAGTTGACCGGTTTCACTGTATATAATTATATAAATAGCAACAATTTACCCATCAGAATTCAAGCAACTGTTTCCAATGATGATTTCAGAAGTGTTGCTTTGTGGATAAGTTAAAGACACATTCCAGCATTTGTTACTGGTTCTCATGTTGGGTGAAGAAATATTAAGGGTTATATTCCAGGTTTGGATATTGAAGTTCTCGGCAACAGATGTGTGCCACCAACCCGGCTGAAATATAATAAAAACCTAAGTTCAATTATACATGCTCAACTTTATGATCTGGATCTTTATGTTTTATATCCCAAGGTATTAAAATATGTCAATAAATTGAAACAATAATTAAATAGTTACATACATAAAACAATTATAAGATTCAATAATTTACCCATTTGACCTTGTTCGTTTCATTCTTCTTCCTCACCATGCTTTCCTTTTCAAATACTACGTAGTGATTAAACTGTGATCCATTATACTGTAATTCCCAAGAAATCTGAGGAACGGTCAGATTGGCTTTTATAAATGCGCCTCCATCAGAGCCGTTCGCCATTTTTGCTTCGTACGTGAAATTCAAGAAAGTCTGTTTGAAAAATCATAATAGAAATTAAATAAACAAGAGACACAAATCAAAAAACAATGCCTTTACATACAAATCCTTTACTTTTAATTCGTATCCTGGAAGGAACCTCTTGGTTATGTTTGTCCGGAATAAGTACGACTCGAATGGCGCGGCCTTCACAACGTTTTCACTTGTTATTTCAATAATGGACTTGGGGATTTTACAAAACCCATAAGTTATATTTCCAGGCCCTAATAGGGACTTCTTAACATCCCAGTGAAGATGTACAGAGGCTTCTTTATTTGAATCCTCCCAGAAGATATCCGGCAAGATGCCGTGAACCCAAGTGCCCTTTTCCTGGTCACTAAAACATGACAATTAAGTGATGTTAATATTATTATCAACTTATATGAAGTTGATATATTGTTTAACACCTTTTGTATAAATAAATTTGATCAAATTTGAAGGCTGTTGGAAATTTCTGGAAGGTGTGTGTCCACGAATATGTGGACCACGGCGTGGTAATGTTACATTTCTTTTGCCAGATGGTCACCGGAAGAAGAGGCCCTTTTGATATTCTGTTATCAGTGACAACTGGACGTTTTTCTTTGGTCTGTTCATTCTATAACATGGAATATATTAGTTATTTATTGTGAGGTGACAATTAATAAACATATAGAATTATTTATATACGTACCATATAGGAAAGTGCGAAAGGCATGTCGGGAAGAACGGTGACATTCGCATCGGTCCGTGTCCCATTTTCATCCACAGTTCTCTTCATTCTTACATTGAAATATTTCAAATGTGGAATCTGAACTTTGGTTTCAAACTCTCCAGTCACCCAGTCATGGTCGTGGGCTAAGGACACCTCATAACCCTCATTTCCTCCAATCGAGTCTATAATCAGTCTGTATATTGCTTTGCCTTTTCGTTTTCCTTCTGCCAACTTCAGTTTTATTTTCAACTCATCCAATCCTCTGCAAGTATAAACATAAACAAAAAGTATTACATTACATACTACTTACATATGTAATAATATCAATATACAGGGTACGTGGACCAAACTTTTAAATACCGGATAGAAAAGATAACTTAATAAGGAAACTACAAAGCTGTATTTTAACTCACTTCTGTGGAAACTCATCAGCAAAGACGGTAAAATTTGCATCAGCAGCCATCAAGGACCACGGTTTCACTTTGCCGGTTACGTTAGCGTAACTTGCTTCGTGGCACAACACCGTGCCGCGCCAAACTACGGAGGAATTCACGCACCATTCGTTGTCCACTCTTTCAATGTCCCAATCTGGGATATTCTCCAGGTCATCACCACGGATCAAGTGGTTGACACGGCTAAAAACATAAAAACAAGCAATTGTTAAAGGATAATTTATCAAATTATCCCAGATAGGTAATATACTGTTATATTACAAACTTACAACAAATTTGCAATTTCCTGTCTTTCACGAGGTGGATACAAATGTAATGTAATTTCTCCAGGTTGGGTTTCTAATGTAATATTGAATTGTGTTGATGTATAAGCAGTTGTGTTTGCCTGAACCCCTATTTTAGTGAACTGAGGAACATCCAACACCATCCTGTTCACGAACGTAACCGCAGCGCTGGGTACAATGTGATATTGTAATGCATTTAAAGCCCTTTGTGATTGGTTTTGGGACACACTGTATGTAAAACCAATAGCTATTGATGCATTAGTGGTCCAGTTTAAAGGTAGACCAACAATGGTTGGGATTTGGTTGAACGCGTCGATGAAGCGGGTGACCGTTGTCCAGCGGGTTGATGGAAGTGGCCGAGTGAAGAATTGGCGGATGATCTGGATCAAAGTAGTTCTTAATGAAGTGCCATTGGTGTCATTTCCAGTCATGTAAAACAATTCATCGCCTGGAATTAGACATAAATAGAATTATATCAACATTCTAGTTGTCGTAGCGACGTACACGCGGTAAAAACTACATTATTGTGCAGTACTAAATAAAGTAGTTATGTTCGTATTACAGAGTGTCTATTGACATTATATTCCTGATAATCCTGGTAAAGTCATGATAGTATTAGGATATGGTCATTTTATTCCTGATAAAGTCTTGAGTTGATATTATTCGAATAGGGACATTGTATTATACATCAAGTCATTACATTATTAGAATGAAACGTACCAAAGAGTTTGTTGCTAAGCAACCACAAACTGGTGTCCACATCTTTATGTCCGTAATTCACTAGTTTCCTTAAAGCTGCCAGGTTCCTTAGAGGATCATCACCTTTTCCAACAACTTCATCATCAATCTGTCCTGTGAACAGTTCCAGCAACCATGACTTTACATTATCAATGTATTCTCCCATTTCAGCTGAAAAGTAAAATAACACGTACACGTAAAGCGTCAACGTATTCATTATTGGCGCGAAGTCAAGTTGTAATAATAAAACATATATTACATTTTGAGTAGTAGGTTGAATCAAAATTAAGAGGCTTCCCAAACAACATTGCAGTAACATTGAGTCTTTGAAGAATTGGTTGGACGTAGTCATGGCTGAAAAGCCGCCAATAGTCACTTTCCCATCCGAAGCGATTGACGCGGTCATCCAAGAACGGTAACTGCCAGGAGACCGATTTCCTATGGTCATCTAGTTCATTAGCAAGGTATTCTAAGAACATCTTATCCCCTGATTTCTTGTCCTTGATAAGATCTCTAGTGTCATCTTCAAGTCTGTTGTCGTGCCATCCGGGTACGAGGATCTTGAAGGCGACCGCGCGTACTTCCGATTCCAAGGAAGAGTTCCTCAAGATGGCCAATGTCCACAAACGACGTTTTTCAGTATGTTCTAACTTCTCAGTTGCTTCCAGTACAGCTATCTTCCAAACAGTCCCTTTACTTTTGTCTTCAAAATGGGATTTCAACCTTTCGTACAGATCCGGAATGGCGTGTTGCGCGGCTTCACCGGTGTTCTTTAATGCCTTTTGTTTGTAAAGTTTTTAAATTACAATTTATTAAAATGAGAACAATGATTAGCAATGTAACATAATTGTTATTATAATGGAATGTATATGGAATTTTATTTTGATATTTATATAATCTTTAAATTATGCAGTTATATACGAGGGCTGTCCAAAAAGTATCCGACTTTATTTTTATTCTCAGTTCGTAATTACAATTTAATCGTGAAACTTGGCAGAGGGTTAGAAGGGACATTCAGGAGTATGTGTGATTTTTTAGGACCTT
>JAQFZQ010003518.1:0-10553 GCA_034696005.1 Glomeris marginata | reverse complement strand
TATTACAGATGGAAACATCATTACATTTACAAATATTCACTTCAATTTCAAGTTATTAACAAAATGACCAGACTTTCTGGACACCCTGTATAGGTTAGTGTGGATGACAAGCATATGTTCAATGTAGTGGTAATGGCAGTGGTAGTGATAGTGGTAGTTTGTTTATTTCCTGCCATTCTGGTATATAAAGCGAGAGTTAACAATGACTATATCAAACATTCACTTTGTCGAGTATAACTTCACAAAAATTAAACGTAACTTAAAGGAGAACTGACTAGTTCTTCATACCTATGCATCCCGAATTTATAAACCTTGATTCCCAAATTCCGGTTCCGCATGCGCTCATTGCTGACGATGACGTAGTCACATCAGCATGGAACACTTGTTTTGCCAATCAACGTACCTTCAATACATGAGTGTTCGCCGATAATGAATCGCGGCAGCCGACTTGATGATGTGAATTCGTCCCCGCGAACCTGCCGCTTATGCTAACTGAGAATAGGCTGCAATTCCTGTGGAGAAGCATTTGATAGCGTGATAGTTACATCATCCAAATCTGGGTTTGGAACAAATGCAAGGGCAGTTATCATCCAGGCTTATATGGAAAACATTGCATCAGTGTTATATCCATTCAATAGTCCAACATCAGCTAGGTGCTTTCTCAAATTCTTTGTGATGTGAAAAAGACATCCGAAAATTTTACTTTCTGGATATGCTTCCTTTAGAGCATTAGTGGCAGCACTTTCAAAGTCGACTGAGATTGCCAGAGGCACAAATTCACCACAAACTTCCTTGATTAGCGCATGTACAGTAAGCGTGCATAAGTTTCTTGCCTATTGTCGGGCAGTAGAGCATAGAACACGGGAAATACATAGCCTCCGCGTTTTGCTAGGATGACATACATCTGGAAGAAAAGTGGTGGTGCTTCGCAAAATGTTCCATCCATAAACACAGTGTCCATTTGGTGGCCCCATTGAAGGTTGGCTTGCCTGCCAAACAGTAAAATTTGATGCTTACCTCCTGTATTTCCCAGCAAGAACATAGGCAGAACGCTCGATATATTTCTTATATTGATTAAGTAGGGGAGATGTTCCCCATTGTCCGATAATTGTTGACCCTTTGTTCACCTGTGGAAATTCTAAGACAAGGGGCAGAGCATTTCTCCCCCTTCTTAATCCAAAAAGGGGATAGATCGAGCGTTCACACTATAGCTCTTGTTCTGGCGTTGGTGTATAAAAACGGTATTGGTCTGGTATGACCAGGATTTGGAGGTCTCTTGGGTTTGGTGGTGCTGCATTGACCTGATTCAGAATAGGTTGAACCATCTTCCTCACTGCATCCTTGTTAGGAAGCTGACCTTAATCAGCCTGATTTGCTCCTCTGATGGCATGCTTTAGTAGTTGTGAAGGCAACTCTACAGTTTCAATCGCTCTTCGCTTGATCGCTACTTCAATTTTTGTGGCCTCAACTTGCACTATGTTGCTCTCATGTGTATGCTTACTAATCCTTTTAATGATGGAAAATCCATTTTCCGTTTCCATGAGATCTGCAGTAACCACGTTGATCACATCTCCAAAACATCACTGTGCCATACTTACTATACTTATCAAACACAAATGAATAGCTTCTTTTATTTCGTTGCGAGAGCAGTGTGTACTCCATCGTACTCTAGGGAAGTTTTGCACTTATGATATCCTAATACCTGCATTTATATATAATTCTAACTGCTGTCTACCAATGAGAGCTGTTCAAACCCTTAACAATTTTACCATTACATTTGGAATGCAAGCATACCACACAGAAAGTTGACCATATAAGGACTTTTGCAGTTGGAATGCAATTTCTACCTCATTCTAAAGGTCATAAGTCATCACATCTCGTATAAATTTATTTTCTAAGAATTTTCTGAGACCACCTTTTGATCAAAAGGACCATTGCATTGTGAATACGAATTAAACCCCATGATGACTTAATTCTGACCTTTTACACGGTTCAGCAGCAACCACGTATGTATGTTTCATATTCTACCCCTACTGTACATGAGGGGCACCTGCATGCAGTATGACTTATGCTGATTCACTGCAGGACCTTGCATATGTATTGCCATGTAGGACAAGTCACTTGATATAACGTTATTTCTCTGTTGTTTACCATTCGATTTTAGAAATTCTTTTTGTGTTTATCATCAGCAGGATGCGTGCTACACTTCCCCAATTGGAACTACCCCTCTATCTGCAATATTCCAAAAGTTGCATTTCTAACGCTGCGTTATAAAATGTCTTGTCAAAATGAAACGTTCAGAAATGGATTGCCCTTCACTTGTAACATATGCATCAACTCAGATAATACTGATTTCAAAAGTCATTTATCAATTATTAGCCCTCCACAAAGTTTATAAATCACCCTGTATAGGTGAATTTCATTGAAGTGATAAAGAATTGACACATTTCAGTCAATAAGCAACTAATATTACAAAAGGAAGTAGTTTGACCATGTGATTTCTTGTTCAAATTATAAGCCTTGCCGCGTTGTCAACGCTGCATCCTTTGGGCAGGGTTCTTTTAAGGGAAAAGAAGGTACCGTAGCGGAAATAAGAACCCAATTTTAACTAAAATGTTCAACAAGAACCTTGTTAAAGAATTAACTACCAGTTTCAAAATAGTAGTCTCATTAATTTTAAACATTGACAATTTGTTCAAAACTTGTTGCTCAAAATGTCCATGTGCCTATAGAAAAGAAATACTTAACTATAAACTTATTGCATACCTAACAACTCCTGCCTAACCTATACATATACAGGGTGATTCCAAATTCATTGAACCCCTTATAATTTGCAATCTGTACACAAATTGTGTAGGCTGGTAAATAGAACATAATGTACACTGTAAGAAAAAGGGTGTTTTTTTGCACCCTTTAAGGTGCTATGCGATGTCCACGGAGTAGCACCCTTTGGGTGCATAATACACCCTCTGAATAGGTGTGTCATAATACATCTTGCAGAACAAGCATCTTCGTTGCACCTGGCAGGTGTAACAAAATTATTTGTTCTGATCCAGTGGTGCAACTGAGGTGCATGTTCCTTTTGAAGAACGTACTTACACCTCATCCATACCTTTATTTCTTACAGTGTACAGGCTATGGGTGGTGCAATGATGTAGTTGTTGTCAACTAAAGTAATTTGGAACATGCTGTACCAATTTCTGAAATCTTTATTTTTGAAAATGGATATGTGGTGTCATAATAAAAAATAATATTCAAAATCGGTTCATAACAGTTCTAGGAATCAACAACTAAAGTTTGGAATTGTGTGTCACATGTTTTGCCAGTGTGCCTCATTGCACATTTAAAATCCATGGGAACCTCTCCTGTATCTAGAGACTCTTGAAATATCTCCACAAGTGCATCCACAACCTCCACCTTTCCTTGTTTTTAAACCCGCGGGTAGATGTTGTCCGCCCCTGGTGCCTTGTTTTGTCCGATACGTTGTATATATTTTAACACCACATCCCTGTCAATACTGATATCCGCAATGTGTGGCCCAGTATCCCCTTCTTCGGTCTCCATGTCAATTGCAGATTTCGTACGAAAGACCGACACAAAGTAGCGGTTGAATATATCCGCCATTTCCCTATCCCGTGACTCTAACTGCCCTGTGGCATTAATAAGCGGCCCTATCTTATCCCGGAAATTGCTCTTGCGACATATATACTTGTAAAATGGCTTCGTATCCTGTTTTTAATTGTTAGCTACTGCCATTTCTACATCGTTCTTGGCTATCCTAATTTCCTTTTCTGCTCTCTGCGACTCTGTTTATATACTGTACCACCACAGATTCCACTGGACAATGTTTTTTAAATCTCTGAACAACCGTTGCTTTTTATTAAATTTTTCCCGCACCTTCCCATTAAACCACATGCATCGAATTGCTTGTCCCGCCCTCCGTTTCTGTAAAGGAACAAAGTCTTTAACCCCTGTATCAAACACCTCCCTACATTTCAGCCACATTGCTTCAGTCGACTTGCTGCTAAATAGATACCGCCAGTGAGTTGCCCCCAATCTGTCCCAAAGACCCACATAATTTGCCCTCTTAAAGTTTAGGATCATCATACAATTATCCGTACCAGATTTCTTGCAATTCAATAAGAAATGAATCATATTATGGTCACTATCCCCTAAATGTTCCTAATCTCTACTTTCTGCACTTGATGTGGCTCCGAACTGAGAACCAAATCGAGTGTGTTACTATCTCTGGTTCCCCCAAAACATGCTGGGTCAAAAAACAGTTATACACTACTTTCAAAAAAATTTTCCCATGCACAATACTGGAATGTGAAATCCAATCTATCTCTGGAAAATTAAAGTCTCCCATCGGTACTCTCTTTAACTGATATGAGTTAACCTCATCATACTCCAAATCTGCATTTAGAGGCCTGTAATTACCCAAATATTAATTTTGTCAATTTTCCCAAAAAGCAATTCAACCCATAGTGATTCAACTTTTGTACCTGCACAGTAGTATCTTACCACAGAACTAATGTGTAGACCATCCCTGATATATAAGCCAACCACCCCCTCCCCTCTAGATGCAAGACACTAGCATCAGTCTCCCAAGTTTCTGTAACACCAATTAAATCTACCCTTTCATATTGTACTACTCCCTCCAATTCATCAATCTTGTTCACTAAGCTTCGCGCATTGGTATACAAACAATTTAATGAATGTTTAAGGACTGATTTCATTGTTGCTTTCTCATTGTTACCCCTGCTTGCATGCAACTTATGTCTGCCTTTACTGCCATCCTTTTCAGTAGATTTCTGCTTGCGCCGGTGTTATAAGGGACACAATAACTAATTACAAACACATTATCAGGATACCTTACGAAACCATGTCAGTTCACCATTAAATACCAACGTCATGCAAAATGTGTACAGCCATATAACATAAATGGGTAATATGATCAGTGCAATTCAGGATACTTTATCAATGACTTAATGTGACAAAATATTACTAAGGTATATTCATGCACAATCTTGTAAAAATGTAAAAATCTTAAATATTTACGTGATAATAAATATATAGTGTACATTTTTAAAATTGACAGTCACGATCACACATTCTAATATTGAATTATTTTAAAAATAGGAGTTCAATTTCTGTCAATACAAATTCGAATTAAATGAGAAACCACTCTTACTTCGAGGCTCTTACCCAAAGCATATTCCTCTGTTAACGGCTTGTAACATCAGGAAAACTTATATAACAAAAAAATGTGGTTTTTAAGAAACTGAACTACTAAAGTACATTATATACAGGTTACTTACTGAATTGTGATGGGAATCCCATTAGATTATAACGCTCCGTGCGCTATACTGCTGTAGATCACCTACAAACTCCCTAACTTCCGTAACAATTAACCGTGAAAAGCTAAGCGAGCGTCGCGAAATAAAGGTAAACTCACTACATGAGAATAAACTTTACTTCCTCACCAAAACACCTCCTTCTCCACACAACCACACTACACCAAACATATACACCAAGAGAGCTATTGTTACCTCAGTAAGGGCTTAAACGTCCCCGGCTTGGTCACATGACCAAGAAGAGCCATGCCCCTCCTACCATGTTGGTCCTTCCTTGGAGCACCACCTGGTGGCCAAACCGGGCGATGGCACTTCCCCTCACCATTATGTAGGAGGGAAGCCTGGCCAAAGAAAGTTATACAAAAGTAAGAAACTATACACTCCTGATCCCCAACTTGGACACTCCGGAGGACGAGAAACCAACAACAAAACGTGATTTATCCAAACAAAACGAGCGGTATTTCTAGGCTGCCTCGCCGTCCTCCTCCTGGTCTTCTGCCCCAGCCTTTACGTCGATGACCTGCTGGGCGGGGTCGTCATTATCCGGGTCGTTTACATCTTCGAGGAGGGCATTTTCATCTGCGGAGCCATGGGTATTCACCTGGTCGTGGAATTCTTTTTGGAAGGCCGCCATCGCCTCTTGGAAACTCACAGAAATTTCTGCCACTAAAGACTTCCCTGGTGAGCTGGGGCCATGGAAAACCCCCCGTAGCTCGCTGAGGGAATCAGAGAGAGCTACAGTCCTAGGGAGACATCCATCTGGACGTCAGCAGCTGGCTAGCCTCCCGACAGGTCAGGAGACAACAGCATGTTGCCCCTTGCAAAGACCTGGGCATTGGCACACGCCCGTGCCACCGTCATCCGAATATCCTTGGCCGACAAACCCATCTGGTGCATGGACGATTTGGCCTTCACAAAGGCGAGCGACGGCTGCCGGGCGGCTGGTGTCAGCAGGGCCACCGTCCCTTAAGGGCAGGCCGCAGTCTCGGCCTGGACCGGTGACCACTTGGCCAACATGCCAGTCACGTCTTCAGGGCAGAAGTGCGGGCCGACGTTGTGGACGACCACCTCCGGCCAAGCAGGCAGGCAAATGAGGACCGTGCAGGGTAGGTTGAAGGAGCTGGTTGTATGGCACTCCGGCAACCGTCTGTTTCCCTGCCAACACCACCCCCCGGAAGTGGAGCTTGAAGCGGGCCTGATCCTGGGCCTGCCGGAGCTGGTTCATGGCGTCGCTGCGGCCGCAAGACCGATCACCAGCCGACGATGTCTGAACTGGATTCATCTGGCCAAAGTACATTTTTCCACAGTTGAGGTCATCAGTAGATGTGTGATCAAGCACAAGCCAACCTAGCATTTCTGCTCGTCAGTGACACAGATGGTGTCCTCCGTGACGCTTGTTTAAAGAGGTTGACATTTGGAAGACTACTAACATTTCGTCTGGTTATCTGACAAACTTATGCTTAATAAATTTGCTTGTATCAAACTGCGATCCATCTTTGACATCTGGCGGATTATACTCGTTTCGGTCGCTTCCCAGTTTTGTGTGGCTTTTAACAGTTTGCAACCATATATCGACCGCACCGAGTGTCGTTATGCAATTACCGCAAATTATGGCAATTACGGTAAAAACTAATCCATCCAAGCTTAACTCCTATGTAGAAAAATTCGACATAGCCAACGTTTCTTAGTTATTACCACTGCACATCTTGACTGGTTCGGAAATTTCCTGATTCAGCTTAGTTTACGCTGTGTATAGATGAATTACACGAGCATAAGCCTACTTTATTTGGAAGAAAAAAACACCAATTGTTGACATCAGAGGCAAACGTAACGTCACGGCGAGTTCGGTTCTTGCCAATCACCATTATCTCGCCTTTTAGCAGTGGAGTTTTATTCAAATAAGACATTCTATAGCTCTGGAATAATTGTGGTACGATTTTTTACGTTCCAAAACTTAGTGTATTTACGCAACACATTTCTGCGCTGCCCAAGTTTTACACCAGAGTTAACATCTTAGCAACAACATTGCTGACATCATCACACTCTTCACCACACTAGCCACAATAAATGCAACGTTGCTCAAAGAATTCCTGACAGCGGAAAATACTAAGCACATGCAGTCAAAAAGTTAGTTGCAATCATTTTTCTAAAAAAAAGTAATGTGCTAATTCAGATATCCTAATTTTTGTTACAAAGTACATACCTTTACCTATTTTCCACGTAATTGCCAAATTTATTTATTCACTTGTGTTAATGTGGTGCATGTCTCTGACCTTAAACACATGTCCTTTTCTTTGGTTGTCATGGTGCTTTTTCTGGCTTGCAGACGCTTTATCTTTGTTTTCTTTCACCTGCTAGTGAACCTTAGCGAGCACTCAAAGTAGTGGCGAACCCTTTTAGATCATCATCAGTTGGCATTACCAGGTCCTCGGCGTGGACTTCATCCAGCTTCCAGGGGTACTCTAGACCACATCCCATTATTACCTAGCATGGTGCAAACCCTGTGGAATCTTGGACTGCCGAATTGATAGAAAATCCGAGTTCTTTTAACTTCGCGTCCCATGTTGTATAGTTACCATTCACATAAGTATGCAAATGTGTCACAATGGTACTAATAATTTGTTCCGTCAAATTGGACTGCGGATGATACATGGTGGTGTAATGTGGATTTGTTCTGGTACCTTTCCACATCTGCTTATGCACGTTTGACACGAATTGAGGCCCATTGTCCGACAATATTGCCTTATGGAACCCCATCTCACAATACAGTGTGTAAAGTTGTTCTGCGATTCGCCTAAATTGGTCGTTAGCAATTTGAATAATGAAACCCATTTAGAGAAATATTCGACTGCCACCAGGAGAGTTGTATTACCTTATGCGGTTTTCACGAGAGGACACACCAGGTCAAATCTTACCATCTCGTTGGAACCGTGTGCTGCATAAGCCCAGTGGGTTGCTTGTTTGATGACTTTGCCTACTGGCATGCTGCATACCCAGGGCAATACTTTCACAAGTCTTTTCATTCCCGTACACACGTCTTTCTTGAATCTTTGTGTAGGTTTTCACACTTCCAAAGTGCCCTACTATCGAGGGGTTATGGTATTGTCGGATCAGTTGGAGCCGCAGTCCTTTGGGCACCATGACATATCGTCACCATCTAACCAAGCAGATGACACATACTTCATGAGCAATTCATACCACAGACAGTTGAGTTACGTACCTGCAAAAATCAATTTTAACTTTTTGTCATAATCAAGCCATTCTGCAGATGGCACCCACACACCACTTCTGGATAGAGCTTGTATCCAATGGTGACCTTCACATGGCTGTTTCAAAAGCCCAGTTGATTTTCCTAGTGTCTTGATCCAATGCATACACTTAGCAGCAATATGGACAGCCAAATATTGCTGAGATTCATTTGAGCAATCGATGGTTCTACCGATGGAGGTGGAACAGTCAGATGAACTCTTTTCAGGATGCACTTTATTCTTGCCATGCAGCAGCAAAGATTCATCTTACCTCTCTGATGCTGTAATACTATCAAATGCATCACCAGAAATTTCTTTACCATAAATGCCGACAAGAAGTTTGTCACGAAACTTGTGAAATCATCATCCACAACACTAAACTGCTGACTTGTAGATGAACTTTCATCTTGAACAGATGATCCACATACAAGGGAATTTCATTTGGAGAATTAGACAATATTAAAGGAGAAGTGTCAGGGTTTTTTCCTGGCTATGCCCCTAAAACTGTTGAAAGGAAAGGGTAAATTAAAACTACAAGTTCCTTTGTAATCTTAATACAAAAAGTATTGACGGAGTGATCGAGAATTGAAGAATTACGATTAATTGAAGCGCCATTGGCTAGCTGCCAACCATGACATCATAAACGTATCGGCAAATGGGTGTGTTTGGCACTGCAAGTGACGTTTGTGCCAACCTTGAAAGACAATTTTCTAGACAATCGAGATGTTAAAATATGTATTTCACACCCAATTTTCTGACATTGTGATAAAGGCCTCAAAGGGATTCTGTGGTTATAATGAAACCTTTTTGGAAAGTCATGAGGAAATTCCTCTTGCCACGTCTCATTTTATAGCATATGGAATCAGTGCTAGGAATGCCTGTTCTTGTTTTACTCAAGAATTGCTGTATCCATTCCCAAATAATGGCTTTCAATTAAAGCCACTTTCTTATTCATGCACTTTGTATTAAGACCGCGAATAGGATGTTAGAGTATTTAGATCGAAATAATGGACACAGGGAATTGAAATAAAATTAAACCAAGCGCATTAATATATAATAAAAGACCAGCGCAATTAAACCCCAACCCTTGTAGACTACACTTGGGCTGTGCCAAGCATTTAATTCCCAGTTTAATTACATTATTATATTAGTTTTATACTCCCTATCCAAAGTGCAGACTGGATTAAATGTGAATACCATTTAAATAGAAAATGATCATTTAATACAAATACGAATAAAATGGTCTCAAATGTATGTACCTTTGTTTAATTAATATTAAGTTTAAGTATAAACAAGGGATGGATTTTACCCCCAAAATACATGTATGGTAATGTTGGGAGGCTATTTTGAATATCAATGAATAATGAAATTAGTACTACAATGGCTAGACCACATGACCAGTGGTGCCCAATGCACGGTGTGGAAGGCCACCATAGCTCTTTCATAAGAAAGGGCCCTGCAACCATCTACTTCTCTGTATTATGGCACTGCAACGTCTTCATGGTTGAATTCCACCTGAAATTGGAATGAATTTTGAATCAGAATTTGTAAATAATCACTTGTGCATTGTAATTATAATTACAAAATTTAATTCAGAAATGTAAAAATATAAGTATAGTATTAACAGCTGGTAACAAGATGTGGATTTAAAAGCAGAACGGTAATAAAAAGTAAAATTTGTTTTTACAGGATGCATATTGCCTTAAAAATAATACATTCCACGACATGTACAGGCTGTCCATGAGTATTTTACACAAAATATAGCAGTATGAAGTTTTCTAAGTGTTATTGCAAATGTACGAGGCGCAGTCAAAAAGTTTGTTGCAATCATTTTTCAAAAAAAATGTTATGCGCTAATCCAGTCATTCTAATTTTGTCATAAACTACATACCTTTACCTATTTTCCGTGTAATTGTCAAATTTATTTATTGACGTGTGTTAATGTGGT
>JAQFZQ010003517.1:0-10555 GCA_034696005.1 Glomeris marginata | reverse complement strand
CACAATTTTGCGGACGTATAGTGACGCCGTACGGGATACGGCGACGTTTACGGCCGGGCTGTTCTAAGTGTCTATTAACGTAAGTTTGCTACGCAAACATGGGTAATTTGTGAGATGGTGCCCCAGGATTTTAATTACAAAATTATGTCGGTTTGCTAACTTACTAAGTTACAAGCGTCACTTGTCTTAAATATTTATATTTAAGTGAATTCTTTGCAAACAACTTTTGGGAAAACTCATATGTAAAAGAAATGAAAAAATATTATTGCATTCTACATTAATTTTTATATGGTTATTATTTCCATTTGTCTGTACGTAGTATACTGAAATTAATTAAAAATACTCACGTTTGTAGAAGGAAAAATGAGGCTTAATTCACCAACAGTTTCTTGTAAATAATAATTTGAATGGATATGGAATCGATTTATTCTTCTTACATTATGAATTTTGAATAGCAGCTAATTTTGTATGAATGTTTTTCAGAAGAAGAAAGCTATACATACAATTTGCTTCCACAGGAACTTACATTGAATGATGAATCGTTATTAAGATTTCCGATTAGCAATTCACAAAGCTGGTAGGAAATTAATGTCAGCATCTGAGCAAACACAATTTAACGAATAATACAAATGGGAATTTTATTCCCAAAAGAAATAGTTGTATACATAACATATAGATAGATACCTACATCGGCTTAACATTGACGAAATTCCTTTTCTGGATCTTCGCTTTGTAAATCCAATAACACATTTAAATATTTCATGCCATGTCAAACTTAGAAATCCTCTTATAACTTTTTGAAGTTTTACTTAAAAAAATGGATGACGGTTGCATAGATTATTTAAAGAAATACGCAAAATGGATTACAAATGCATGTTTTTTAACACTGTAATTGGATATTTTGAATTCGCCATACAACAAACATAATTATGGTGCTTCAACATAAGTATTTATGCCTAAATTAATTAGGCAAAAGCTAATATATATGATGTCATTTATGAGATGCTGATACAGAGAAAGATCACTGTTTAACATTTGTTTATTTCTGTGCAAATATTTTTCATTGGAGGTGTAGAAATTATACTTCCCATGAGAGATAAGTATGGAAGAACATTTTAAAACCCCACAACATCTGAAGGATTTGTTTGACAAAATAGCCTATAATGCTTTAATCATCAGTTGCAATATGCAGTTCTTTTTAAAGGTGAATTGACAAGGTTTTGCAACATACCCTGAAAAAACTAGCATTTGATTGCAGCTAATTTATAAACATGGCCTGATTAATTTGAAGCCATTTCAAGCATTATTGCCACAAATATGAATTATTTAGTTTCATATCTGTGGAGTGTACTGAGTAGCATTTTGTGAGAGACGTACACTGGAGCGCCATTGATAAGCTCCGTCATTGGCTGAAATTGCAGAGGCGCTTGGCCTCATTGGCTGAAAATTCCGTTTTTGCAAAACAGGACACTGTGACACCAGCACGGTGACACCGTCATTCATGACGCTCTCTATAACTACTCGTAACTTTTTGTAACAATTTTTAAAAAAAGTTTTGTTTTTGCCAATCGTTTTATTGACATCAATTCTATAGTTACACACTTCCCAGGGTATGTTACAAAACCTTGTCAGTTCACCTTTAAAATATATATCACTTCTGATTTCTGCTCTACTACTTCCAAGATTAACATGTGTTTCATCATTTCAGTGTCAAATATTGCTTTGTTTACGAGTCCCAAGGTCTGTGATATAAATTGAGTGCATTACTCTTATCGCTTTCCTGCAGTGCAATTTGTGAACTTCCACCAGTGTTTAATTATAGGTTAATTCCCTGTACATTTCCTCATACACTCTTGATATTTCTTACACATACTAATGTCCTTACTAAACAACAGATTAACTGTGCCAATTACAAGTTTATCCTAATATGAGTTTCACATGGTAATAATATACAGTACACTGGTGCATGGGTAAGTTCAACACCTCTGTTGTATAGACAGACCTAAAGTAATTGCGATTATTGTGCTGTTGTGACTTTTTTGGTTGTGGGCCTAATTAAAGTGTCGTTCAAGTGCACGTGGGTCGTTATCACTCGCTCTGAAGATTTTTCAAATCCTTTTTACCCTACTCGTTATACGTTTCTTTTCGATTGTAGCGATGCTGTGCTCGTTAGTGTCAATGGGGGAAAAGCGAAATCAAGGATATAGGAGGAGAAAAAATGCATTATTGTTGCTGAACAAACAAAAGCACCCTCTTCTTTCCATTTCCCTGCTCTTGAATTAGTGACATCCGCCCTTTGCTCTGAATTTGCCTTGCAAAACATAGCTCATTTGGAGCCAGTCAGTGTCCTGTAAGAAATTAAAATTCCCCATTGTCTGCACGCTAGTCAATATATAAAAGATCTCCAGGGATGGGTTTATTTCTGTTAAGAGAAATAAGTGTCTTAGGAGTGATGCTCAGCTGAGATAGTTGTGATATCTTGAAAGGTTTATGTTTCTTCAAGAAGTATAAGAGTGAAGAAGTTTAACCACCACCCCAAAAACCAAAATCCAAACTGGTGATTCAAAGGGGATAAGGAACAGGTCGTGAACTAAACGTTATATGTCATTATGATAGCACGTGATTCGGTTGATGATTGGTGGTATTTGAAGAGCAAGCTGCAAAAGAAATCATAAAAAAATCACGTGTGAAAAACGTGTTTTATGTCAAAGTAAAGGTCATGCTCATATAAGGGTTTGTCTGTGTACAATTGGCACAAACTATAATTTGTTCATATTGCATCATATTGTTGAATAAATGTCTAGCAAAAACTTAATTAACATATGTTTTTTAAAGACTTGTGAGAAATTTTATTCAAGAGATGCTTGCTTGTAACAATGTCAAAATGGGAAATGTACGAATTACAGTGAAACCTGTCTATGGTGGAATCTCGTGGGACCGGATAAAATTTCCACCATAGACAGGTTTCAATGTATTTCTAATATAGGGAGAAATTGTTGTAAGTTGACCCAATGTATAAGTTGGAGAATATAATTTAACTTTCATGTTAGCTGAGCATGATTTGACAGGAAATTGCAGTTCTTCCTGCGCATTAAGTTATGTCACTACATGCATGTTAGGTACCATTTGTCTGCCAATTAATATAAAACACATTATGAGGAAATGTCATTTTCAACAGTGCTACAATAGATTATATAGTCACATTTCAATGAGCTCTTAATTAGGAGGAAAACTACATTCCCCCGAGTCCATTGAGTAATTAATAATCTTCACTTCCATATTTCAGGCATCATTATTTTTCACAAAATAAACCGGAAGAATGAAGAGGTTTACAGGGCAACTTGAACACTATATACCATTTGTCATATTGTCACGCTGTTATACGATTCAACATGTCAAATGTAAACTGGGGCAAAAGAGGGCAAACAGCAACAAATATACAAACAAAATGTAGCACTCAGATAAAAGACAAATAGCAAATTTCAAATTTCTGTTGTATACACCAGAAGGCAAAGTATAAACTTGCCTGCCTAGAACCACATTATAAGACCCACCTTGTGCATATTTGATGTTGTATGAAGAATATCGAGTTTATTGAATATGTATGCAGGTTACCATTTAGGTACACTCGAAAGTGCGTTTTTGTGACATCATCCAAATAAATTATTCAATCCTCTTTCTGTATACATCCAAAATAACGTAAATAATATGTTTCATTTTTATATTTGTTGGGGTAAAAATACTTAAAGTCATAAATGACTAAACAGCTTTTTGTCATTGATGGTGGACATTTCTCTAAATTATACAAATGTAGCCATAAATAACAGTTTTTGAAGTTGTGATCCTTTCAAATTTTTACAAGAGCAGGAAAAATATATACAAATTGACGTCCAAATATTTTTGCCAATATGCACAGAATCTGTATAAATGTATAATAGACAAAACTTAAAAATGGAATTATTAAAGCTAGTGCCGTTTGTATAATTACAAATGTTGTAGTTGCTCATATGTATAAATTTATACACTGTTGGGAACAACTAAAATTGCAACTGATGTACAATATAATTTGTGCACATAATTTCACTTCCGTCAGATAATCTCCGTCAGTCTCAACCGGAAGTTCACTGAACATAAACACAAGTTACATGATGCTATTACAATTTGCAATGTAATTTACAAAACAGTTTTTTTAACACAACTGTTCACATTGAGCACTTTGTATACAAATACCTATATAAGCTATAGTGAACACGCGGACCAAATGTTATTTAATAACATTGAACGTCAATTAGGCCACCATGTGATGCAACATAATAATCGGTGACATATCGGAGGCTTTCAATTACATGATACACTTTATTGTAGACATGACTAATTATTTTCAGTAGTGTAACATTTTCTGAAATTTGATCGGAAAATGGGGTTTGAGCGCTTGTCACACTCGAATTTCAGTCATTATAGACTGCAACAATAATAGATCAGTTACAAATATTACCAAGAGTGGATGAAGACCTTCATCCACTCTTGATATTACCGAGTGTTGTCATTGACACTAAAGCAAAGTCAATTTGTAACGTAGATTGGATTACATGTTGTTTAATGAGTATGAAATCAGTAAAATTTCACGTGTACATATAAACTCTATTAATTGACTTAGTGAGATGTTTTGATGTTTGAAATGTAGATCAGTGGGTTTTTTTAGAAACGTCAATATGTACATTTAGAGATAAATAACAATTTTAAAACTATATATAGACTGTATTGGTAAGTGGGAGTGAATCACTGTAGGTGGTCCACATGTTATTTCTCTAGTATGTTGCACATGTATAAGAATTTATTTATTTATTTAAAGTCCACCTGCGTATCGAGCATATTGAAAGATGTGACACTTTGTATGTTTTCTATTCCTTGAAACATTTCAAAAAACTTGGTCTGGGGCTTGTACCTGGTGGCCATATACTACAATACATACTATAGTCCATAACTCCATTTTAAATAGGAAGAGGATTGCCTCCCATCGATTGATATATTGTCTGTCAGGTATGAAAGTATATGATATGTTTATATAGGTGTGTCATGTGTAACGGCTAGTCCCACTGTACTGCACTGGCTAGCTTTTTAAACGAACCATGCATGTCCAATGACAGCAAAAAAGGTTGGTCTGTTGGCAATTGCTAAAGCAGTGGGCACCAGAGTTGAGCCTCGGCGTGTCGCGATTATGACGCATGCTACTCTCTAAACAGGGTACCACATGGTTGACCACGTGTAAATTTCGTACCGGTAGCACCCTGTTTAAAGAGTGGCATACGTCATAATCTCACCCCGCCGAGTCTCAACTCTCGTGCCCACTGCTTTAATGCAACTGGTTAATTTACTGTCTGTAAACTGAAAGAAGACGCGGGTGAGTCACACGTTTTCACCATCCACAGCGGGAAAGCTTGTTAAGCTCTTCAACTAGTATTAAATTAGAGCTCATTTTATATCTAGCTCGTTTATTAGAAAAATACAACAAGTTATTCGTCTTGCAAGTGAAAGTTTTGTTTCCTTTCCTATCGGCTCACGTGCACAACCGTGTCGACCGGTGTGGCCGACATTTTGATCGACCGTAGGTATTGGCTGGACTATACCAATAACGTAATTCGTGTATCCATGAATGCATTAGCCAATCACGGATTTAGTATCAGGTGGAGGTGAAACGCGCTATAGTTCTGCATATGTAATGTAGAAATTTCAGAAATTAAAGATGAGGGAAACTTGGTTTTTGAACGCGGCGAATATAAATGATTTAATTTGCGAAATCCACTCAAGTCCTGTTTTATTATCAAGACCGTCCCATTACGTAAAAATGCGACTGCATAAGTCCAGCAACTCGTATTTGCATGTTGTAAAAATAAGCAGTCCTTAGGATTCGTTTCACAAAATCGCCGGCAGGCGGCGCCACGAATTTTTGAAAATGTCTATGTTTTAAGC
This sequence comes from Glomeris marginata, assembly GCA_034696005.1. NCBI lineage: Eukaryota > Metazoa > Arthropoda > Diplopoda > Glomerida > Glomeridae > Glomeris > Glomeris marginata. The sequence continues at coordinate 4,585 of JAQFZQ010003517.1, read as the reverse complement.
AGAGGGTATAAAAAAAAAAAACTTTGTTCAACAGTATAAAAAGTGCTAGGATAATTATGATAATTATGCAGAAAATAACATATGGATGTACACGGAGCAATTAATACATTTGTTCCTGTTATTTATTCTAATCAATCGGCCCCAACTTTTGAAATGAACCTTGTAATTAGTTACTGGTTCACATTATACTTAGAACTTTTGAACTAGTATTACATTATGCCTGGAGCACACAAATAACTATTAAACCGCAGCATATGGTTCGCTCCGTGTTCATTATAGTTTCATTATTACCTGGGGGCTCCATAGAAACCGAAATCATGACGTCGCAACGAAACGTAAACAAAATAATTAATTGTGTATTTTGAATGCACAAGTTTTCGGTTAGTATGTCTTTCAAAACCATCATTCCCACAAAGCTTTAGGCAGTCTTGGAAGAGTTTTATAATGATCAGAAGATTGTTTGCAACTGTAATCCATTAAATCCTACTCTAATGCTGTATTGTAATGCAACTGCATTCGGCTACTCTTTATCTTACCATAGGTATTATTTGGGGTAAAGGAAACAGCATTCATTCTTACATACTGTGGAGCACAAGAAAGAGACTCGTAGCTCCACCCACGTGAGGGTGGAGCAAGAGGCACTAAGCAAAGAACACTAGTGGCGTAGTTACCAATCCCTATGACCAGTGGTAGTGATTGAAGCTTGAAGAAGTTGCTGCCGAGAGCTGTAGGTGAAGAGTGGCCCCACATTCAACCAAGCTCTGCTCTTTATATTATTTGCTAACAACCTTTGTCCTAATCACATGATCAGTAAAACTGGTCTTGTGAAACAGCTTACACTAACAACAAGTCAGAAGTTGCGAAAACTAATTACCTAACCAATTAGGCAATTATCAAAAGGTAAACAAAGCCATGTGGTAGCCACGGGGCTGCCACACAGGAAAGTTTACAGAAAATGTTTTCACCTGCTTATTTTCTGCATAATTTTGCCTAATTCTGCAGGACATTATCCTGTATCCTGGTGTGAATAACGTTTTGTATATATTATTATAATGTATGTGAATTTATATAAACGATATTTGGTAAAATAATCTGACACGTTTTTTAAGTTACCCTGAAATTAATGACAATTAAATAGAAACTTTTCTATAAAAACCTTGTGCCCAAATGATGTTTTGTGAAATTGTTTGAAGAGAATTATTAGAGTAATAGGAAGATTGAAAGAAATCGGTCCTCTATAGTGATTCCCAGCCAAGCCGTAGACTAAGTAGGTGGAGCTTGCGCCTGACTGCAGCCAATGGCATCGAGTAGTAGGCCTAATTTATTGTTTTCCGTAATTACTGGGAGCTTTACTGTGCAACGCCAAACGGTTTTTAATACTGCTACACATTACGATTGATGTTTACAAATGATATGAAACCATAATTCGGTTTGTCTAGATCTGTATCGAACGGTATAGGTATCGAAGCTCCGCCCTTGCCCTGCCTCTTTAGTCTGCGGTTTGGCTGGGAATCACTATAGTCCCAATGCTGTCAAATTTCCTCATCTCCCTAGGGATGGATGATGCATTGAGTGAAACAGTTCTAGTACGTCATCTCTTGCCACATTTTATACTTTTCCCATAAGAAAATAAAATCGGTTTGCGCATTGCTCATGAACAGAACTTTTTAATTAAATACATTTTTTGAAATTCAAATGATCATCAATTACTTATTTCACAAATTAATATACTAAGTTAAACCTGTCTAACTCGCACACGTGCGGTGAAAGGAAATTAGTTCAAGTTAGGCAGGTGTTCATCTTATTGATGTTGATCTCAATACTATAGTAACTCATCCATTGCACAGAAATTCGTTCAAGTGCACAGGTAGGTATTCGACTTACTCAGGGTTCGATTTAGGCAGGTTTTACTTTATTATTATATTTTGTTTATTTATCAATGCTTCGCAAAATAGAAATGCTGATAAACGTTAATTGAAAATATGAAAAATCGACTGCAAGTGTTTTATGGGTGATGTTAAACAATCAATTTATCAGATTCCTCAGCACACATATGCGATAAACATCAGGAAAAAAGATATTACACAATTAGAGATATTCCTTGGAAGGGAACAACGCCCAACATTCATTACATGATCTTTCCCCTTGTGTATATAAAAAATAGTGGCATTAAGTACATTTGAACCAATGTTTGAGCTAAGCTCGTGCACTTATTTCATTGCCGGAATGAATAAGTGAAAGGAATAAGATGGAATCTCTTTTTCCCTGTGTCCCTTGTGGCGAAGATTCTTGTACAAGAAGTATAATTCACAAGCAGAACCAATTAGAAGCATGTGATAATGGTGGTGGTGGTTGGAGCTAAAACACGAGTGACATTCAACCGCTGATCGGTGTTAGAACTTTTAATTAACGACCTTTGGTTGAGACCTTTTCAGCAACGACATTGACGAGAGAGATAGTCACCAAATAACAGAGATTCCTGAGTAGAAAGCTGAAGGGAAAAAAAGTCATATTGCATATTGGTGCTCTGTCAATTCAGCTTATTTCAGTTTCTATTTAATCTGTGCATGTGATGCTAAAATCGATAAAACTCCGAAGCATTTTATATTACGTTGTCAAGGGGGCAGGGGGAGGGGGGTGGGGGTCAAGACTCGTAAAATTACACCCCTTGAGTATGGCAACGTTTCATAATGCTATTTTTTATGGGGGGGGGGGGGGCAAGTTGCTTTGCTTGCTGCAGCAGTAGGCTACATTAGAAAACATGAAAATAATGAATAATGAGAATGCAAAATTATAATGATCTAATGCTGGGGTCCCAAAATATGGCCCATAGGGAAAATATGACCTACGGCTTCAATTTTTCTGATCTGCCAACGGATCATTAAAATTATATTTTTCCATGTTGTAAAGTAAATCAATGAAACATAATCCTAATACACGATGGTACTGCAAAGACAAGTATTTTCTGTTTTTCTCTTATGAGAAATAAATGCAACCACCTATGTATACAGTCCTTTACACCAGAGATGGCACTCCAGTCCGCCTCGCCTCCCTCTAGCTAATTAGGCGAGCCAACTGGAATGGACAGGGGTGCTCAGTGCAGTGCCAATTACTTGCACCTGTGTGCCTGCAAATTCTTGGAAACTCACTCCACTGAGCACCCCCGTCTTTTCCAGTTGGCTCGCCTAATTAGGGGGAGGCTAGGAGGATTGGAGTGCCATCTCTGGTGTAAAGGACTGTAGTTATGTATGTCGTAAGCTGATGGTTTTGGCCCTATCCAAACTTATTTTCCCAACACCCCTTCAGCATGCTCAATCAGAAAATACTATCTATCTCTCAGCATTTGTCCCAGACAGTTCGGAAACCAGTGATGTAATAAACCCTCAATGTCACAATTAAGTTTTTCTACATGAAAATTTCCTTCACTGCAAAGCATATGCTTGTTGTGTAATAGGAGCCATTGTGGCACTAATGCTGTTCTGCGACATCATTGTGATGACACAGCCATGCACTAAGAGGTCTATTGCTATTGAATATAAAGGAACAATAGCGGGTTGACTAGGTCAGATTGAATGAAGCGTTTGCATTGCAATTGTTCGTTTGTGCAGTTTCATAGCAAAATACCTATAGGTGAAGTGTGATGAGGCATATCCCAAACCCATGTTGATACAATGACATTCTCTGTATTTCCACTGAAATATGCACATGGTGAGGCATTTAACGCGGAACATTCAAATAGTATGACAACAAGGCATTTGACAAAGAAGTGCTAGAGGTAAATGTTATTTCCAGGAGGAGGGAGTATGCAGCATCATGTATTTTGAATTTGGCGGTCAGTATATCTAGGTAATTTTTTTGTCTCAGTGGCGTTTATCTCAATAACAGCCAAAGAAATTGTATACGGAGTGTTATTGTACATCAAAAAGTAGGCAATGTTTGTCCTTAAAGCTGCTTGATCCGACCACAAATGTAGTCGAAGGATTTGCAACGAAATGCCTCCATAGAGTTGCATGTATATTTAAATCCTCGTTTTATTGAATTCAATATATTTAAACAGCCCGATTTAAAGAAGGACTTGTTAGTTAAGTCAAGTGTCTTTTATATTGCACATCGATTTAATGAAATGTATTTGATACAGTATGTACGTACAGAACTGTTTTTAGCAGTTTCTTAGTTTCACAACATACAATTGCATGTATACTGCTACTACTGCATTATTGAGCTTCATTGTTGAATATTTTGTTTTTAAGACTGATTACATGTTAATAAAGTACAAAATATTCCTTGAATAAAATGTAGAACGGTACTGTATGCATTTTGCTCTGGAACACCTAATTTTCTATTTGTCTCGATTTCATGAACAATTTTCATTAAATCGAAACATTGAAAACTTCAATTTAAAGGGACAGTTTACCCAAACGAAATTTTTTGATATGTTGTGCGCAAAAACGAACTATAGAAAGTTTGTATAAGAAGTTCTTCTAAAATCGCGATAGTTAACGAGATAGTATTAAATAAAAACCGTCCTAAAACGGGCGTGTTTTTGCCGTGTTTCCTGGCCAGTACACGAATCGCGTTCGAATGG
>JAQFZQ010003516.1:0-10556 GCA_034696005.1 Glomeris marginata | reverse complement strand
TCAAACTTTGACGTCTAATAACTTTTTTTTACTCATTTCCACAGAAATTTTGTTGCACCACTTGCTGTCCTGATGACTTTTCTTCATGTAGTTTAAGTTTCAAGGTACCTTACAAAACCTCTTCAGATCACCTTTAAGGTCCCTGGTTCGATTCCAGCCCTGGAACATTTTTTTTCTTCTTCATTTCTTCAGCTGGTCATTTTTTAAATAGCACGAATTGAATTTGAAATGGGGTGTTTTACTAAGTTTATATACTTGTACATTAAACTTAGACCCAATAAACTTCTTTTTTCACGGCTTGTTATTACTTGTGTGTGGGACAAAATGCTGTTTTATTTCAAATAATTTCTCCATAAAATAGGGATTATATGCACTGGAAATTCGCCGTAAAAACTCATGCAATATTTGGTTTCTTTTGGGATTGAAATGTATGCATTTTATGCAAAGTGACTTTCAGGAAGATTTAGTTTTGTTTTAAATTAATGGCTTCGTAGTTTGGGTTGCATAGCAAGCAAGTTTGCGGGATTTTGCGAATTGTGCCTGTCATTTTGGACTGTGGGTGTCTTCATGCAGGGAGCCTCGCTAGTTTGTTTTTGAAATAATGGGACGCCATTGTTGGGGGAATTTTAGACACATTATTATGTTTGAAACGGAGGCGGGCCAAAGAGTCGCCATTGCGACTGAAAAATTGCAAATGCAATGAGACTTTCTGCCGTGGCTCACAGGGGGTCACTGATACATTGCTGATATAGGTATGCTCTATTGGTACAGTGCATATTATACAAGATGGCAAATTTGATGTATAACCAAGCAATTATTCGCAAAACAGATAGTAAAACGTCAGTGCTTCTTTCAAGTCCTATAAATTAAGGTCGTGGGGCAATCAAAAATTGTCTGTGGAGCTTTGGAGCTGTTCAATGTCCTTTCAAACTTGTAATTAATGTGTAAACATGTGGTTAGGATGGGCCATGCAGGTGATTTTTGTTTTATTTATGCGCGCAAGTTTTATGCTCATTATTTTCATTTGAATATATTATATCGTTTCCTGTTAAAATACTTCTATACAATTGAAAGGGTTTTTTTGGATTAAATTTTCCATATCTGAAACGCACTTTTCTGTCCCTGTGGGGAAAAAACTTCCGTAAAATTGAAACTTTTTGCAGCGCAGGAAAGCTGTTTAAAAAACTTGAGAAATTGGATGAAATTGGCATATACTATTTGAACAAATTTGTAAAATAAGTTTGCAGAGTTTTTTGCAACTTCAGGAAATTGAAATTGAGTTACAAATCGTTTCATGATTTATAGTGCAGACATTTAATCGATATTTAGGTACAATTAACTTTCTTAAATAAAGTTTTCAATGACTGAAAGTTTTTGCCATTTCCCTTGAACTTCATAGAGGTTTGACTGTATATTAATTCCAACTGCATGGTTACTGGTTAACGGTTTCTTGTATTTAGCATTCTTAGAAGAAATGTCAGACAATTTCATTATTTTACTTATTTTATTTATTTTTAATTCTAGGAACCATCTTGACATTCAATTGCAGCAGCATTTGATAACATGTCTTCAGCAAACAACTTGAACATATCACGATACAGCTAAGAGGAATCGCCTTCTGTGGGTACGTACCTATACCAATTTCAATTATTACATTTTTCATTCAAAACTACTAGTATATCTAAAGTTTTTGTTAAATTTCCACAATATCGTATATATACAAATATTTTTATTATATACGTCACCAAGTGACCAGTATTGTGCAATATTATCGGTTTTGCATAGGGGTCATTCCACGCCAAATCATCATGGGCTGGTTGCTCGACCATTTCATTAATTTTTTATAAAATCACCATAGTTAGTATCACACCTCAGTAGACCAAAACGATTTTTGTTTTATTTTTATCGGTCGCCATTTTGGATCTGGAACTATCCGTGCGTCACACTACCTGCATGGTAACGTGACAAATGGTCAATTTAAGAAAAGTTTTAGCGCAATTGACCAATATACTATGTCCATGTTTGGCTATGACGTATTTCTGGTCGATTCGACAAACTTTTTTGAAGTTATTTTGTATTTTTTATGTCAGTTCAATACGTGAGTTTGATTTTTTTCTCACTTGGGTGAATTATATGTGCAACTGATGGCATGGGTGTAAAAATCGTGCTTGGGATTGAATTTCGGTCACGTGTGAGGTCGTCATTGGCACTAATGGCAACTGGCAGAGAAAGAGAGAAAACTTGGAAGATGTATATTCGAGAGGAGAGTGGGCGGGGCTGTTTGTGTGTCATCATCAGTCAATGTCGAAACTCAATCGTCCCGCCTGATTAGGGATTAGGAGAGCAGCGAAGCAATTAGCAGCTAGTACCAACTGCGCATGCGCCAACAACTCTCTACAACTTCTTATATATTAGGCCTGGACATAACCCATCCCAAACAAAAAATATGAACAACCTGCTCCATGCATGTTTGACATTTGAGTAATAAGTATACGTGCTTCTTCCTACATAATTAGCCACTATTGGAGCTGACAATAATTGAAAGTTGCCAGTTTTCTTAATTAATTTACCCAAAATGTATGTATACAATAATTGAAAATTCAGAAAACGAAGTAGACTGTATACCTATGTATTTTTTTGTGGGTTCGTTTTTATTTTTCTCTTATCCGTACTTTGATTTGTGGAAAGGCGAGTTTTTAATTTTGCTGGAGAAAAATATAAGGGAATGTAATTTACGATGTAGGCCTATGTATATCAATTTTACTGATCCGTAAAAATTCCAGTGATGTGAATGTCCTTCAGAATTGTATACTAAAATATTGGATTTGGACAGCTGTTAAAAGGTATTTCACAATGCAAAAATTGAAAACGGTCACTGTAATATAGGGGCATGTGAGAAAAAGATAAACTATGTTTTGGGTCATATTGTAATGTACTTTATATCGATATGTATCGATCTCATAGTCTAAAACACATGCATAATCTAACCATTCCCTTTCATTAATATTATATTTTCTTTTTCATTAGAATTCAATGTACAGTGAACCTACTTATATAAACAACTATAGAACGGACCGGGGGTTTAATTTGGTTTCTTATAGCAGAGGTTTCTTAAAGCAGAACATCTCTTATGAGAAACTTTTATAATTTTTATGACAAAGTTTCTTATATAAGAAGTTGAATTCAAACTATATGCTATACATTTCACCCTTCAAATCAATGTCAATTCTATTGTATTTATCGATTGACCCTTCAGTTGACAATATCAGGGGTCCAAAAACCGGTTTTAGGGGGAAATCAGTTGCTAATAACAGAGGTTTCCTCTAAGTTTACTGAAAGCCAGGTAATTTGTATTGAAATTTTTATATTCTGATTGCGGAACATTGGAGATTGTTGACTATAGCCAATGTTTGCCAATATCTGAGTTGATTGTAAGTGAGGTTCACTGTACTGTACTTTCATTCATGAATACACTTTTACTTATATACACATAATATTCTAAATTGTTAGAAATTGTTATAAATTAGGCAATTTTAATTTTCCTAGCATTCCCATATAGAAAACTTAATTGGAAATGAGAGAAAACTTATTGCCTCAATTAAAGAATAGTACAAAATTAGAGGATTAAATTTCGTTATTACAGCGCCACCTGCTATAGTAAAAGGATCAAATTGAATGAAAACTTGACATGCAGGTGGCGCTGCAAAAAATGTAAAGTTCTATACAAATATGAGACTGCAAATTTCAGTTCAACGCCTTTATCTGACGGATTGAATTGAATACCTGTAATTATATACGGGCTGTTGGGTTCTATGTGCATAATTTGACAATGACAAATAAATGTGTGTATACATGCATGAAAACAATTTGAATATGAATATTGATGAGATTGATTTTTACCTGAACTCTGGCTTCGGTGAGATCGACTCGCATCGCCAATTCCTCTCTGTAACGACAATTCATAGGAAATAATTATTTGACAAAGTAACAACAAAAAATTACTTTTCACGCGCAAATACCAAACTTTTTTGAACTTATTATTTAAAAAAAGAAATGTCGGTTCGTGCGGGAATTTTGATGCAGATGGAAAAATTGGCATCAAAGTGGAATAATTGATGCATGGCGGTCGTTTGCATGTCATGCGTGTCATTCCTTGTGGCTGGAATTAAACATATCTACCTGTTATTTAACAACATTATGTTCATACGTTTTATTCATTTGTTCTGCATGCGGTCAAATTTACCATCGGTGTGACTTGTTATTTTTCCATTAATCTAAGCCCCCCATTTGGTGGTGTACACTTCTGGTGACCAGTTTCCGCAAATTCGTCTCGAGTAATTTCCGTTTAATTTTTTTCTTCTCATTTTCATTTTAAAACACAACTCGAAGTCATTTTCTTCAAAGGAGCAACGCTTGATAATTGAATTAACTACAGTGTGCATTGTCCAATATAACTTGTTGAGTTGTAGCTGCGAGGCTATTTCATACAAAAAATAAGTTTAGTTCAACAAAGCTCAGGTGATTTTTTTTTAGCCTGTATTTTGTTTTTATAAAACGTGCAAAACTTTTATGTTGTCAGTCATTGTAATTTTATTTGGAGAAATAAGAAGGGGATAAAAAACAATATTTGTTAAATAATTTGTACAGCAAACGATATAATTTGTCTATTTAAACGATTAACAGGTTATTTCTAATTGTGCAAATCTGGTATAATTACATTAGAAGTTGATAATCAGCTGTTGAATATTGGAAATGTTAAACATGCATTTTTATAATGGTTAATCATTTTATATTTTGGTAACAAACAGCTGTGTGGTTATTGCAAACAAATATAACAAACGGCACTTTGAGAATTTTTTACTTGTGAACTTTAATTATTTTTGGAAAAATTAGTGCATGCACTTAGTGTGCATTATATTTTTTTCAAATTGTAAATATATTTGCAATTAACCTGGATGCAATTATTTCAGGAAAAGTAGGTCTTGAAACAGAAGCATCATTAATGTTGAATAAGTGTACATATAACACGATTTCTTTTTACTGCACATACAATATTATGAATATATATAGAGGGGTTAGGGTGTTATTTTGACATTTCTAAAGGTGTTTTGTCTAACTTCAGAAACTTGTACAAAAAGATTTTCTGTATAAAGGTGCATGCATGAGTGGAAACGCATAGCAAATCGAGTTGAATGGGAAAATGGGAGGCGAAATTGCAGCTTCAATTAAAGCCCGGATTCACACTTTAAAAAGTTAAGCGTGTGCAACCGCATTTTATGCACAAAACATGAATGGTCCCGTGAAAAACAGGTGAAAGGTGGTGGTGAATGAGTAATCGCCCCCTTTCGTTGTCCAAGTCATTCACATCAGGTCGGTATATTATAGCTAACTTGCTAAACTGACATAGATAGCCTACACTTAAAATGATTGCACATTTTTTAACCCTGTATTTGCATTAACCATATAAACGCTATTCATTACATATAATTCAATAGCAGCCTTGAAAAACTATTCAACTGCTATTTGGCTGTGTTCTAAGAAAACAATTATCAAATTTTATAGGGAAACAACACTCCATAATTAAAAATAGAAACTAATGAGAAAGATGTATCATCAGGAATGTGATTCTATGTATACTAACTCATTTTCCAGACTGTGTTTTAATTCTATATTTTGATGAAACTTTAGCATTTAGAACTCAATTTTTGTGGGAATATGAGGATAACTTTTTGTTATTCTAAACTGCCCAAATCATCTAAAATAATTTCAATAACCTTGATATGTTTCAAGGTCATCTGCCAAGAAGGCATTCTTACACAATTGCATTTAATTAGTTAATTACATAAACAAATTATATAGCACCATATATCGCACACTGTGTAATTGTTATAGGTAGTCTATAATGTGCAAACATTATTTGGGTAATTGCCAAAAATTATAATATGGAAAATTATGAATGTCCTAATGAAAATTAATGATATAAAGGATATGCATAGATGATTTTTAGGTAACTCAAATATTTTAGAGAAGGTAATGTCAAATTGTCCATTTATTTTTATGGCTTAATTGTGAGGGGGAGGGGCTTGTTATTCATAAAATGTTAATTATACATTCATTTATTAGAATCATTAATCATGTTGTATTTGTTTGAGGAACATAGCCTGTATATGTAATTATTTTGGCAGCACTAAAATTATAAAAGACATGTCATTATAATGTAATTAATATAATAATAATTATTTTGTAACCCCTATAATTGAAGCTAAATTAGGTTATACAGATTCAGTAAAAAGCATCACTGCTATTAGTGAATTTTTGATGGACCATTTATAGACTGCACTGTCTGGAACATATCCTCATTGTCCTCATTTTTATGCTCAATTTGTTATGCTAAATACATATATTTATATGAGGATATTGAAGAATATGTATTGTATGTATATCTCAATACTTTTATATTAGTTATGTCCAGAAGTATTATGACAAAATCCAGATCTCCTTGGTTCTTTTTCACATATATAATTACAATTGCAAATTATGGTGTAAGATTGAATCACATCCGGGTGGCCATTGTTTATTCCAGCTGATCAGCACAAAGATAAATTTACTTCTAATCTTATACTTTTTCTTCGAATTACATCTCATGTTATAGGGAGTCATGGTATTATTTTAATTCAATTTTAAGTTGTATATAGTATATATTTTTAAAATGAAGACATACTGCAATATTACATTAAAAGTTTATAATTTGCTTAAAAAATTTCAATTTTGTACACACGATCTATGGTTGGTTCCTATATCTATTGGAAATATTGAAAAATCAAATAGGCAATTAGTTCCAATTTAGGAAGTTGAAATTTAGTGTCCTGTGTATAGGTAATTCATTTGCTATGTGTATAGTGCAGCTGGAAAGCAATAAAATTTCATGCTCTATTAAACATGTTTAGTTGAAACATACCTAGTTGAAACCAAATTGGGCAGCCAGACATTGACATATACTCACCTTCCAGCAAGTTGGCAAATAAGGTAACCACCTACTGTTCTGAACTATAGCAACTGACAGCAACTCCTCATGAAATGTGCTGTACAACAAAACGAATTTTTGCAAAATGTTTCTCCCATGTAACTAAATATATGTAATGCCACAGGGCACAATTACTTGGGTGGCATAGGACATGCAGGACATAAGTTTAATTAGTTATATTGTATATGTACGGTTTGGTATTATAATATTTACAAAACAATTAAACATGGAATTAATAGGACATTCTCCTTTATAAAGATTTCCAATTAGGTTTTATAACCTACATGTATAGTGTAACTTGTATTATACGAAAATACATTGTTATGGCTATGATCCATGATTGGCACGAAATACAATAATGACGTTGTTAATTTGTCATAAATGTATTTATATATGCAATTATTATCTCCCCATACAACAATTATAATACTTAGGGCAGGGCAATCATCCAAGCATGAACATGACATACAGAATTGCAAGTCATTCACGGCTCGTTATTTTTACACGTATATATTATATACTCTGTAAATATGTAGCCTAATATTTGTAATCACAATTGCTTATTTGTACAGAATGTAAAATAACTAACCCTGCAATTTAATGTGTACAAATAGACTAATTACATGCAATATACCCAATTAACTTTATTGCAGCATTGTGACAATAATATAATGTTTACTTTAAAATTAAATAACAATATTGGTGCTTGGAAATAATAAATTTCAGATGAATTATTAATGTTATTTAGCACCAGTATATACTATATTTTGTGAATTGAAGCACGCAGCCTAGAAGAATGATTTAAAGGTGAACTGACAGGGTAAAAATTTTAATACCAAATCGGTGGAAAATATTTCTATGCCGTTTATCAGCACAATACCTGATTTTTTGAAATTTTTCCGTCGATTCGTTATTTTTTAAAAAATATCCGAAGTTTAATAAAATCGGCCACCGGAACGTCAATCATAATACTGTCATTGGCGGAAGCAACAATGACGTCATGCCCAACTTGGCCTCAATGGCTGAAGCCACCTGGCCCAACCCGCAGTCGCCGTTTAGCCAATGGCGTGCGGTTAAAGTTTCCCTCTTTGAATTTAAATAACTCCTTCAATAATTTTCAAACAATTATTTTAATGGAACTCATAGTTCTAATTTAACGTTCAAAATCTACAGTTTTAATGGCATGGGACCTTACAAAACCGTGTCAGTTCACCTTTAACTAACATTTTGACGAAAATAAGTTCTGTATTTGCAAATGTAAATCACATGCAGCATTGCATGTTTTTTATTATTTGTAATATTATTTTAGCATGATTTTCTGTTGTCATTTACTTTGTATTTGAATCTTTTTTCGAGGCTGTTCTTTATGCATGTATTTTCGATGCAAGGTGGCTTATAATTCAGTTATTGATTTCAAAATGACAACAAATTTACTATATATGCAGGTATATATAAAAATGCAGTTCTATACTGGTTCTGAATACAATTTATATGAATGCATGTTACAATTTATTTGGAGTTGGAAAATGCAGGTGCACAAGTCGTGCAACATGCATCATAATATGTTGCAATGTGCACATGCATGACGAAAACACCAACGGCAACAAATTATAACGACAACAACAACAAACAACAATAATGTACTTTTGTGTCTGTAAGTGCGTGAATATGTATATATAAATAATATATTTGCGATAAAGCGAGTCTCATTATAATATCAGTGATGTATATCACCGGAAAACCAACTCGTATATTTAGTGACATAGAACCCCTCTGATATATTGCACACCAAAATAAAGGCTATTAAACTATTAACCTGGCTGCATGCATGTGTGCATACAAGGCATATGCTCGTGTGTTGAATAAATGAATGTGTTTATTGCGTCTTTTATCACAATAATAAATACGAAAATATATGCATGCAGGTGTTCTGGTTTTAATGGAATAAGTATATAGAGATTAACTTATTATGCAATTAAACTCTACAATGTTCCCAAATGTGTTATTTACAGACTACGAAATTACAGGTTACATTATTATATACTGTCAAATGAGCGGGAAAATTACTTTATTAATTACATTAAATTGTGTTGATTGCAAATTTGGTATTAAAAAATTTGGAAGTAATTAAAAAAAAGAGGCAAATTTTAGGATTTTTGTTTATAGCTGTAATACAGATAAAGAAAATTAATATAAACTTATTTCTAACAAACCAATGTTGAATATATTTTTACACAAATGTGTAAATCGTGTCTGCGGAAAATATAAAACTTACAAAGACTTTGACTAATCCAGCTTTTCAATTAGCAAACGGCAATGAAATTGTTTGAAAAACAGTCTCACTTTTTCTGTGGGCTTTCCTGCAGCATGGGTTAATGGGTTTACCTGGATACCAGCCAATAATTCAAAAATTCATATTAATTCATAGGATGTTTAGAAACTTACGAAACTTGGTACTCGTGCTAATTACATGGTGTGCTTCAACTTTGTAATTTACACTAGGGTCCTAACGAGAGCCGTTGCAAAGATAATCATTAAATGACCTTGAGAACTTTGTCAAGGTCAGTTAAAGTTGGTTTACTGTAGTCTCCAATAGACCCATATGCACATATAAAAAACATTAAACCATTTCATTCAATAATTTCGAAAATAAGAGGGTGGTCGGACTTCAATGAATCGCCCTGTATATAAACTTGCAAACTTTTCCTTAGCCTGTCATACAAATAATATTTATCGGTTTTAATAATGTTACACGTACAATTCATGCATTAAAGCCCTACTTTTTGGAACAAAATTTTTATTTATATAATTTTGAATAGAGTATATAAATTACCTTGTGAAGACATCCGGATAATGTGTTCTAGCAAATGCCTTCTCCAGTTCCTCCAGTTGATAACTGGTGAAAGTGGTCCTGTAACGTCTTTGTTTTCGCTTTGGTACAAAATCCTCCTGTTCATGGTCACTATTGTCTTCTTTGGCCATTTTGTTGCCTATTTCATCATCCATATGTTGGCCTTGTGTGTGAGGTTCCTCGATTTGCACCTCCTGATGGTCCAAGTGCACCGAACCTTCTGCAGACACCATTGCTGAAGATGTTTCAGAATTGACTCCCATGTTGAACCTGCGGTGGTCCCTTGCTAAGTCTGCCTCGGCTCTTTCTCCTCTTTCTTCCACCTCTTCCTCCTCCTCCTCCTCCTCTTCGATGTCCTCTTCTCTTGTATTTGACGCAGATGATTGGTGTCGATTTCGATCACAATTCTGATGCCTTTGCGAATCCTTGATATTGTTAACATCAGCGCTGTCCTCCACGCACTTATCTGTATATACAATATTTTATAATGCATGCCAATCAATTATTTAGTTTATACTTTCAATATTGATTGATTAGGTTATAGTATAGTAGCTACTGTATTTGCTTAAATTACAGTGGATTTGATTGACAATTCTACAATATTATAAAAACAAGCCGTGTAAAAAACTAAGTTTTTTGGGTACTAAGTTTATATTAGATACCGTAACCTAACCCACATTA
>JAQFZQ010003515.1:0-10563 GCA_034696005.1 Glomeris marginata | reverse complement strand
AGGTCACGTGGTTAGAAACTTAAGAAATTTGTTTACTCGTTATGGCAGAGGGTAATGCGGCAGCAGATTTCTTTAAGTAAATCTGGTAAAGAAATCTGCAACATATGGAACCATGTAACCGCTGCAAAATATACATGGACCCATATTATGGTTAATGTCAGAATTACATGTGTTTTTGCCTATAAGTTACATTTACACACAAACATGTTTGCGATTTAACAAATCACGATAGGTGTTTTGAAAGTTTCCAAGTAGTAAGGAAACAGCAGTGACTCAAGATTTACTTGCCATCAATTGCACATCCTGCTTAGATAATTTACTACACTGATATGCTTCAAATACATAACAAAGTTTAGATAGTTAGGCAATATAACAAGTATACCATCATACAAATAATAACCACTAAAATATTGTATGGGTTATTTTAAATCATATCTCATAATATTAAAGATCAACTGTTCATTTCTGTTTTCACAATACAATTAAAACTAATACAATTTATAATGAGAGTTCTTTTTTTAATTCTAAATGCTACAAAATCATAAGTTCTGTGAAATTACTATGCAGAATGTGTAATGCTGGAAAGCCTCTTTATAGGCTTGCTACACTAAAACGTGTAACACTGAATCCACAACTGCAAATTACAATTACATCAGTCCATCAAGGCCAAATGCAACACAAAATCCATGCCAATATACAGAATCTTTTCAAGAAGATTTATTTCTATTGGGAATGTGGAGCCAACTATGATTTATATTCTTTTTCTCTTACCATCACCAAAACAATAAAAAGGTAATCTCTTGATTTCTAGGTCACTGGGAAGCTCGTGGCAAGTAATAAACAGTAAAAAATTTCATGTAATCTATTGTGAAAGCATGCAACACCAATTATGCACTCGACATTGAGTTTGGAAAAAATAGGCGATTAGTTCAAGTGTACATATATACGTAGGTACCACCAATGCGTCGATATCGAGCTATTTATTGACTTTGAGGAAGCCTCGAGTGTGTTGCTAAGTGTCCCTCAGGATAGATATCAGTCGGCAAGCAGCATTGGCATGTTCTGTCTGCGAATGACATTGACGAATGCATTGTAAATCATCAGCAAAAGGATTAAGTTTCTAAGACTCGTTCAAACACGCCCTTTTAGCCCTCTAAAGCCCTGGCCAAAATAATCTCTAGCTGTTAAATCCAAGTTGTTTCACTGTGACCCCATCTGTGACACCAGCCCAACAACACCCAACATGGATCCCTCGGCATGGAATTGCAAAGCCAATAGTATTACGAATAACAAATTGGCACAATTCTTTTTAGCTCTCACTCTTTTTTTCTCTTTCCCCTTCCATCCACAATCATTTCCGTGTTTTTCTGCCACCAGTTTCTGCGAAACCGATAGCCATCTTGGATATATTTCTGCGAATAAGAAGCGAGTTTGTGAATCGATGCATACTTATAACCTATTGCTTGGCGAAAAATAGTCTGAATTATTACCACATTCTATTACCGAGTTTTGTGATCAGTTCTATGATGTTATCCTACATGGATATCTGCATTTTCATGCTGCATTGGTACGTATAATACATGTACAATAGTAAGCAAGCCAATTATTGCATGCAATATTTCATTTCAGCAATATTCGTACCCTTTGGTATTACAGAACTCGGCCATTTTAAGGGGAGTAGCAAAAATTTGAAACTTAGTTTGTACGAAATGGGGTGGTTTTTATAGTAATACAGTGGATATTTTGGTATAGTCAACTCCAATTCTATTACATTCTCTTGTAACCATGCAACTAAAATTAGTAAACTTTTACAATTATAAAATTTCCCATATTTTGACTATGCCAAAATAACAAAAAACATCAAGTACCTTCTACGAGTTGACAATATAAAAAATATTCACTGTAATGAACCATGGAATGAGAAATGTACATGGAGAAGTGGGCGTGATGAGAAATGAACGGAACAGCTCTCGAGCCAATGTGTAGAACTGGTGGGTGTGTCAAGCAATTTTAGTCGTTAGTTTCCAGTACTGTTCATGCAGTATCGTAATAAGAAAGTTGTACATATTCTGAGTGGTAACCATTCTGAGTGCATGTGGTTGGTTTGTTTTTCCGCAGTTGACTGTCAGAGTTCAGAATAAGAACGAGTTAGATGCGTACCTCTGCAAGACCGAGTGTGGCGATTGGACCAGATTAGCAGAGTGCCAAGCAGAGAAGCCAAGGCGGGAAAGTGCATCTAGAGTTGACGAATTTTTCGACCAGGAGCAAGTGGTGGATGGTCGCAGTAACTCCTTGCACCATTGCCGCTCATACATGCCTTACCGCCAGTTACCACCACTGTCTGCTTCCGGTCGGATGATGATGAACAACAACTCTTATTACAACGTGCTCAAGGGCCATCATCACCACAACAACAACCACCACAACAGCAACCATCACTACGCTTCATCTGCACCAACATCCATAGTGAATTCGACGAATAATAACACTACCCACCATCTTAACGATGATGATGTGTTCGTCAAACCTAACCCACCGTCCAGTCTTAGCTTCAGTGTCAACTCCAACATTGTGGTCAGCAACCTGAGTTCCATCGACGAGGACCTCAAGCCGAGTCCAACATTCTGGGAGGACATTACATCGAGCATCATTAAACTAGACCCTGACAATGGAGATATGGTTGTTGAGTTGGACACAGTTGACTTACCCATTAAACCAGAACCAGGCACACTGTCACCATGTTCGTACGTGTCACCGGTTGCACCATCAGCATCGCCAGCTCCATCTAATTCCTCGGCATCATCTTCCCCAGAACTGAAACCAGAGAAGTGTCTCACCCTTCAAGGATTGCTGCCCGCGGTTACTAGCAATCAATCGAATTACTCTCAGAGTTCATTGAGGATGGCCAGCACATTCCAAATGCCATCGCAAAACGTGCACGGCTACAAATTTACCAATTTGGGTCCACAGTTCATGACATCACGAGTGTACATGCCACCAACACCTCCCAGTTCAGAGCCGGGAAGTCCGTCTACAGACAACTTTGCAGCTGCATTGGGAACTGGAAGAAGAACTCCGCCACCACCTTATCCAGGCACTGCTTCTGGCAATGCTGGAAGTGGACCTAATCAGCAGCAGCAGCAACAACAGCAGTTGACGGGTTCAACGTCAGTTATGTCGCCCACTACAGAAATAGTGACGTTGGCAAAGTACAACCGCAGGAATAATCCAGAATTAGAGAAAAGGAGGATCCATCATTGCGAATTTCCAGGTAAGAAATACATTTTAAATTTACCGAAATCAACTTTCACTGTCAACACTGGAAATGTCCATGTCCACACACCAGTTAGGCGCTTCTACTGAATATCTAGTTTGGCTCTGCATGAGGGAGACATATTGCCGAACTTTGGATATAGGAAATGATATTCTGTTTGAGTAAAATACTTGAAAGTCTAACATTAAAGCCGACTCTCCCTATATGGTCATTTCTAATAATTAATTTCATATAGATACTTGTCAAATAGTTTCAACAATGAAGATAGGAAAACCTAATATAATACATATTTAATAGTTGTATGCTACTCATTTAAAATTATCAATTGTTTTTATTTTGTATTTTATATGGACCACTTGAATTACTGCTTTTTTTACATTCAAATTTTTAATTCGTCAAAAATGTTGCCATAAAACTGAAAATATTTCCAAAATGACAGCTTCTACAGTTATATTTTTATTATCAAAAAATGTATTGGCATGCACATGGGAATTGGAAAACTTGTCAGTAACACAAAATGGGCCCACTCAGACTTAGAACATGTACATAGGCTATAGTGAAGTATATTAGGCATAACATCACAACATCCATTATTTGTTTCATACCAAGTGCACATCATTTTGCAAAGATATAATTGAAAATAAATTTTACGAATCCTATAGTGATGAAAAAGGATATTGGTTTTAACCATATATTATAACACTTATTTGCTACTCAGTTGAACTTTTAACCTTGTACGACATTTAGCCTTGATTAACTTTGTCGGTGGATGTTTTTGATTCCCTTTTGGGCGTTGTCTAAATATGCGAAAGGTTGTTATTTTTGAAACGTGAAGATTTGTTGGTATCCAAATACATTAACATCAAACACTCTCCAATAGTACATGAAATTGATTTCAACTATTAGACCCATAGAGTTTCCTTGCCATGCTTCAAGAAAACGCGCTATACAAAGATTATACAAGATTATACACATTCCCACAGGCCTTTTAAATTGCCAACAGAAACTACCAACCACCCCTCCCAACCCTCCTCTTTTCTCCTCCACTATCCCATTCATAAATGCATGGTGTAGCATGCAAAGCAATTATTTTTATGTTTACCATAGCAAGTTTTTGTCATACTTTGTAATGGCTCGTAATACTGTTTTGAAACCGAAAAGATTGAAAGGCGAAAAAGCACTGTTAAAAAAAGCTGTTCAGCAGGCGGTGTTGTTAAAACGGTGAGCAAAAGGAACCCAATTTTTTGCTTTGCTCTGATCGCACGTGCTGCTTTGCTAAGGAATGGACCAAAGAGTCCTTATGGACGGCCGATGCGAAACCAGCCCTTTGCTGCATTGCCATTGTGCCCAACGCACCTGTTGACAACCAAACCCCCTCTCTCTTTGATCCAAAAAAGGACGACATGGTCCAAAGACTCCTTTCAGTTGCCTTGCTAAGTAACCTCATATGCAATCTCATGGCCGATTGCGGGGAGGGAGAAAAGATTTGGGGACAAGGGGGGGAAAGGGGCACCTGAGCTACCATTTGGAACCCATGGGTTGTCATTTCGGCCTCCTGCCATGAGCAAGCAGCAGGTAGCAGATGAATAGAGCCTGGGATGAGCAAAAAGCAAATAAACCTTCACGACCAATGCACAAAGTGAATAGAGCAAGCATGTTTCATCATTTCAGCTAGATCACAAGTCAAAGGGTTCCCACATCAAAACTGTCATTTACAGAAAAACAAATTTTGCAAATTGTATAGGCATAAAATCGAAGTTGAATGTATCCAGTGACATTGAACAGTAAAAGTTCCATGAAATCTGGAAAAGTTCACGTGTAACCTGCAACATTGATTGTTTGGTAACATTTTAAAAAATCAGTAAATTAAACAATCTTTATAGCCAGCTGGTAGAAGAAGTTATTACCATGCAATTTTATTTATTATTAACTTGCAATATTGTAAACTACTTTGTTTACACTGCATGTGCATTTTGCAGCATTGAATTGCCCCAACTGCAAATGGCTTTCCTGCAACACTCAACCATCAGCATAACAAACCCCCATATAAACTTACACTTTGAACACAAATATAAATCATTCATGTATGGATTACACAAATTGAAACTAGTACTCTCTAATTACATTTCCATAACATTGACACACTGTTTAAGGTCACATGTGACATCACAAACGGTTATTGTATATCTAGCAAGGAAACTGCAAGATATACAGACAGTATACTGCATGTACATATTGAATTAACTTGCGAATCTGAAAGTTTAACTGCATTTATAATATGATACTTTCCACTTCCAAATTAATTTAGTATAGATATCAGTTTCAGGGAGCTAAATTAACC
The DNA here is from genome assembly GCA_034696005.1 of Glomeris marginata. NCBI lineage: Eukaryota > Metazoa > Arthropoda > Diplopoda > Glomerida > Glomeridae > Glomeris > Glomeris marginata. The sequence goes on along the minus strand of JAQFZQ010003515.1, from coordinate 4,948 downwards.
AGACACCACGCATATATTTTTTAATTTTTCTGAAAGGGGAAACCGTTTTAAAATACATGAACTTGGACAAGGAATGTAATGGACAGTTTTTAAGGCTTTCAAAGAATTTCAAAAAGGGCAACCTCATTGCTGACTATTGTACAGGTTTTAGGCTTCCAAGGCTGTCTGTAAATTTTATATTCAATGCATATAGGTATACCCCATTCTTTAAACACAAAGTCGAATGTGATGTTTCAACCATTTCCACTTTATTAATTTGAACTAATGATTTTTCCAAATGGTCATACACTGTATACCAAGAGTGTATGACTGTACTTAATATGATGGTATGCCATATTTATCAACGAGGCTTGTTGGTATCACTTGCGTGCTTGATTTCAAGAAATTTCATATCTTTACTAGGTATTGATGTTTGAAAGTATGATAGGTATTTTTGAAGTGCTAATTAATGTCGAATTCAAGGAAGCTGGGTTCAAACACTCTTCGAATCATGTTTAATAGAAATTAATGAATTAGCAGTGCAATAATCATGTCCTAACACAATACCGTGATATACTATGTATAGCCTACATGCAGTTTTGAAATTTGTAATTTAGCAAACCTATTATATTCATAAATATGATGAACATGTGGAAAACATTAATATCAAATAAGCTATTTTAAGTTTGTAATATTATAATATGTTTATAAAACATCAATATTGAAAACGTGATTTGATATCTTATTTAAAAGCAATTCCATGTTTACATCATAATTGGGAATCTAAATTTTGGTATTCATTTTGTGAATTTTGTTTGCAGGTTGTACCAAGGTGTATACGAAGAGCTCTCATCTGAAAGCCCATCAGAGGATACACACTGGTAGGTGTACGTTTTGTATATTTTTTCTTTACATTTTCCAGACAATGAACCCGAAAGTTTTATCTTGAAATTTGTTCTTGAAGTAACACGTAGCACGTATGTCGCATTATGTTAATTCCATAGCTCGGATAAGAACTTCATTGGAGTCACTTGTCACGATATTCATGCAAAATAATGCTAATGTCCAAGCGTTCTTGACGTTGATAGAAGTCCCTCTAAATAGTTTTCTCCTAACCAAGTATAATAAACCGTTCCTAGCAATCTACTTAATTAATTATCCCGCTCCTATTCTATACATGACAGCTGCAAACATGTTAGTTGAGCTAGACGTATCAGTGAAACATGTAAAATATTGAGCATCTGTGGATGCATGCAAGTGAATATTTAACTGAGACATGCAACCATCAAACTTACAGGGAACAATTTCCATATGTGAATGAAATTATGTATCATTTCACATCATATTTATACAGTATATAGTCTTTCAATTCACAAGTGTATGGTTTTCTTGTCCTAGCAATTTAATTTCCTAATTAGAACAGATGGAAATGATCAAAATAGAAATCAGTAATTTTGCTACCTGCTCTTGTAAAATTTAGCTGAAAACATGTGAGAGACTTTCCCTGCACAATTTCACGCAGTCAAGCCATACCATGAAGTTAGTTTTACTAAATCAACTTCAAAGCAACTCATATAAATGAGTTGGTCAAAATGGTTTCATGTAGCTGTTGTATGGGAATAAAAGAGGAATTGAAAATTGGTAAATCCAATTTTCAAAAGCTCCTTCTTTTTCCTTCCCCTACCTTCCTTCCATCTTGTGGGCCTTTCACAAAGAATCTTTAGACCTGCTTCATTTCTAAACGAATGATTGATCAGAATGTCCCTACAACTTTCTTGCTATACATGAATGGCTTCTCCTTGCACTATTGGTAAAAGCACTGGGTCAAACTGCCCCATGGCTAAAATGAAGCGTTTTGCTACTTTACCTTTATCCACCACCCATAGAGATTGGCATTTCCTGCCTGTTTTTTCCCCTCTCACACACCCCACAAAGGGCCTTTCTGTAACAAAATGTTACCAATTTAAATTTTTACATTTTCTGTTTGTGTGGTCTTTTGCACATGATGCAGTTTCATTTGCCATCTTTTTTCCTCCAGTATAATCTCATTTTTCCTTCACTGCATGCGGTTTCTCTCTCTTGATGGATGGCACTAGGCAATCCACAATCCCGCCATATAATTAATACCGAAACGAAACAGATACAGGTTGAATTTATTTATCTTTCAGTTTAGATTTTTAATGGAGAAAGAGGAGGAGGAGGGGTTTAAAAAATAAAGTGAGAATTAAAAAATGGAGGGACCTGTTGCCTTGAACGCTGCATGGAAAACATCCGTTCTTTTGTATACCTGCTTTTTTCCCCATTCCGACAACAACTTACCAAATAGTTGCCATTTTATTGGTGTGGTGCCTGGAGCACTTAAAGGAGCCGTTGCACCTTTTTTCGTCACCTCGTATACAATTGCACTTTTCTCACCGGCGCAATAAACTTGGCGGGACTTTTTTTTTTTACAAGCCTGCAACTAATGTGAGTTTTATTCTTGTTTGACAGGTGAAAAGCCCTATACCTGTCAATGGCCCCAATGCCAATGGAGGTTCGCCCGTTCCGATGAGCTGACACGCCATTTTCGAAAGCACACAGGGGCCAAACCATTTCAATGCAACGTTTGTGATCGATCTTTCGCCCGGTCGGACCATTTGGCCCTTCATATGAGGAGACATCAGCCAAAGCCCAAACAGTAAAAGTGCCTAACTACATGCACATGTGGAACTGTGTGTGATGTTTTTTATACTCGACAAACATTGTGTGGAAACTGTGACAAGTTTCGAAACGGTGAACAAAAAGGGGTAACCCCAGGCAAGCCCCAGGACAACACCATAAGATTGCATTCCATTCATATACATGAAATAACTGAAGAGAATGAAAGGAAGACAAAACAAGCAATTGCCTTATACAACGAAGGACATTGTGTTTACAGAAACGTACATAAAGAGCGCATGCGCAGCATTGTGAATCACAGTCGGACTTCTGTTAACTCGAACAATGAATGGCATATACAAAACAATTGATGATGTAAAAACACAGTTTAATAATGTTTAAACTTTGTTAATTGACAAACTCTTCATTACATAATGAAATTTATACTTTAATTGCATTAAATTCCATATGCAAATGGGGATACAGAGAGGATTTCATAATCTATACTTTACAAGATTCAAAAATGTGAATTTCATCAAGTATTATTTACAGTATCATATTATTTATAACTTCTTTAGTATTTGATCGGTTTTCTCACAACATTATGTTCAGAATCTAAAATAATATATTGTTTTGTTGAAATCTAATTGTCTTAGTTGAAGCTCAATTGATATTGTATAACATCTTATAAAGATGTCTCACAGCAGATATTTTGTTTGGCCAAATGCAAAGATTAGTTATTACATCATATCACTTCAAAAAGTTCAAACATTTGGATTTTGCTGAAATTTAACAATTAATTTTTAGCTATAGTATTATCAATTTAAGGGATGATCCATAAATTATTCTATACATCTTCCACATATGTCAGACACTATAGCATAATAATAATAATAATGCAGTATTATAATAATTGTGACATCGCAATGGCAATAATTGTCAATAATATATGCAATGATCGCAAAATCATCCAATATCGGGTTTTGTTTTGTTCGAGGAATGGAAGTTCGACTGTTGGGTTGCCATATATGGCTGGTGGGTGAGAGTAAAATTTTGCATGAAAGAATTCCATTTTTTATATTGCTGACAGCAATTGTTTAGCGCAAGCTCAATTTACGATTCCAATCGCTGTGGACATCACAGAGAGAATGTTTACATGTGGGTATTATAATGCGCAACTTTTGCCTCGCCCGCAATTAATTCGTGGGGGACTTTTTGTGGTGCCATTAGTGTGCCATACATTAGCGTGTAATTAATCGTATCAACATCATCACACGTGAGCGCAGCTTCAGTGTTTCAGGCGTTCACTTTTTAATGAAGCCATATTTTTACTACTTGTGAGGTCCTTGTACAACACCAGTAATATTTCCATGCACGATATAATAAATTGGCCAATCTCTCTTTCTCTGCCCGTTATATATTTCTCATTTAATTGTAAATGGTCTGCATGTGAGAGTAGAGAATATATGAACAAAGTAAAAACTCGTCGTGGCATTCTGGAAACCGCAATTTTGCAACGGTGTAATATGAGTTGTGAGCATATAGAATTTAATGTTCATGGCGAAAAGGGGTGAAAAGAGAGACAGAAGTGTGCGCAACTGCCAATTTTCATAACATTTCATACTTGTTATTTGCCGTTGTTCACATTATTTTAAAGGGCGTTTTCTTCAAAATGTCGACGGTATATTGTCATTTGTAATAACGTTGCAATTCCCGTCGTTTTTATTCATCTTCTTTTAATTATATACAACATCATGAGCTGGGAGAGGGTTTGCCGAATGAATTCATACGCTTTGTTCTTGTGCCTTACACAAAAAATGCCATAAATGTCATCGCGTGCATTTCCAAGATTTTATATTCTATTATATATATATAAACAGATATATTATATAATATTATTATATTTGACAATGTTTCCGCCTGTACATGCCAAGTCTTCCACAGGTAATTAAAAACAATTTCCTATAAAACTTGGATTTTTTGTACAATTTATAAAACAAACTTTGATCATCAATTACACTGGACACAACTTCTACAAGTTAAGAAATTACTTAATTTGTTGCGCAATTATTCTCCTCAGCAAGGTACGTACACTACGATTATATGTACAATTTCCAATAATTATAATTTCCTTGAAAGTGGTCATTTAACAGCCAACCACCTGCAGGAGTTGAGAAGATCATTTTCTAAAATGTATGTTTTATGGATAGTATTAAACTTTGAGGAAACACAAAATAAAGTTATTTTTTCGTGCGTTTTAAGGCGAGAATGCACGCTTGACGTTTTTAGGGTGGGGAAATACGATTTTTTGCTTTTCTGAAAAGGGTGTTAG
>JAQFZQ010003514.1:0-10566 GCA_034696005.1 Glomeris marginata | reverse complement strand
TTAGTTTTCCATCTTCAAATCCCACCAACACATATCAGATGAGGAAATTTCCAAACTTTTGTCTGATAGTGTATATAGTGATTTTAATAATTTTCGGATTATGGCCAAATGTTGCTTCAACAAAAGGTGCTTTATAATGTGATCTGCCATATCTGTTTATAATAATGTAGATTGTGTATTGGAAAAACCCGGCTTCTCCTCAGCAGTTCTTTAGGTCCATTCAAATTCAGAATCACATTTTAATAGTTATAATATACAATTATGGTTTTGTTGAAGATTGAACGCAGGCAAAGTTGCGAATGAAATGTACTATAATCAGGTTGAAAAATGTATCAAGTTCGCCGAAAGATTAATCAATTTACGAATTATATCTTATGTGGGGTTTGACTTAAGAATTCTTACTAAATATTCACCAGTTTCCTGGCGTTTCATGGAGTTTTCCGTGCAGTGGCGCTGCGGTCTGAGCACAAGGTTATTAGATGTTTGAGCATGCATGCCTTTTAGCATTGCTTTTAGTGCTGCTACGGCGCCATTACGGTGCTGCTATAGATATAGGAGAAGTGCAGTGTTACTACACGACACTTCTTGGAACAATCGCCAGGAAACTTGTGAATAGGTTTGTTGTAGAGTAAATTTGCAGAAAAGAATGCTATATACCACTAATTTGGCAGATCGATCTGCAAAATCTCTTCAATCTTGGCAGAATTTATAGAAAAAGTGCACCGTTTTAAAGTATCTCGAAATGAATTAATAAAAAAATTGATTGTTTCCATGAAGCAGCAAGAACAAAATGATTAAATCACGTCAAGGTAAATAAATAAATATATAAAACATAGACAAGTGAATTGATGCCATCAATACGTTTATAAAATAAATACGTTTGAAGAATACCGGAGCAATATTTGCAGACGTTCTTCATAAACGCATTTGCGAGCAACAACATGAGTAGAGAAAAAAACATTGTTTCTCAACGTCCTAGGGGCAATGTGTGCTTTCTTGACGTGAAAAATCTGGCAACACTATAGTGGAAATTTAGCTTTCGGGACGCGTCCATCTCGAAAGCGAATCCAAACAAATGGAAGGAGGTGCGCATGCGCAATGCACAGTTGTTGATGGCGCCAAGATGCCATAATTGAATCTGGCCTGCCATGCCATTGGCCATTCGCTTCTTGTTAATGCATGGATCCATGCAGCACCAAATTCAATAAAACTCGATGATATGGATGCACGCCCGCTCGCATTTGCATACATCACACCCACACACTCTACCCCATACCACCTTCAGGCATAGACAGATTGGACGGATTCCGCCAGAGGGAGCTGCTACAATTCCCTTCCCAGCCAATGGTAACAATTTGCTAGCAAAATGGCCGCCGATTTAGCACTTTCAATTGCATACTTAAGCATGCGACAAATCGTACTTATATAGATATTACACATCAGTAAGAAGGGTTTGATCTGCTAAACACGTGTTTCAACAATTTGAATTGGAAATAGGTATAACACAACGAAATTGCAATATGTAGCAATGCAAACACTGTATCTGCATTACCATACACTTGCTCAGATATATAGCAATTTAACATTTCTTTATAGTCAAAATCAGTCATAGTTGGCAGATGTTAAGGGATAGGGGAGCCTTGTTACTGGATATGTATCTCTACCAATCTACGCGCTCCTTGTTCCATTAGGGAGAGGATAATCTAAAGCTGGTTACATTAAAACTCCCATTGAAGCCAATACAGTCCAAATCTTCATAATATAAATCCAGTTCATAGCTATTCCCGTTCATACCTATTCCCGTTCGGCTTTTCATCCTTATTCCTGTTAAAAACCTAACAGTTTCACAACTATTCTGACAACCCATTTTTATATACCAAAATTCTTGCTGATAAATGCATATAAATGCATATAAATGTAACCAATTAAACGTATTTCAGCATTCGATTTATGCGTGGGAAAATGGGCAAATGTAACAAAAATACCGCCTTTTGCAGAATGCAGCACTATACGTGCGGAATATTTTGAGCATCAAATAGAAGTATAAAGCTGTATACTATACGGGTATGTGGTAGTCGGTATATCTATAGGCTATATAGAGGGCGCAGCTGTGCACCTCTTGGCGTTCATCTCTTGAGTAAACTGTCGGCCGACGTCCCAATTAAGCTCTGATTATCCGAAGCTGCCGCCTTTGGCCCGAAAAGCAGATTAGCTTACTTAATTTTTCATCTCGCGGTCATTAATGAGCACATAATATATCTCTGACTAGCGAGATGGGGCACCTTTATGACGGCCATTATTAAAGGAGGGAAAACAGATTACTGTCTTTTCGGATTCGCTCCGGAAATCGTTGCACGTGATATATGATCGTGTGTTAAGATTTCTCACCACCAGAGTGTGCCTTATAAAACGCTATAGACGTTAAAATATCTAGAAAAGAAGTGATGAAAAATGGCAAGCACACAAAGAAAACGCTGTAACAACGATCGATAAAACATCATCGCAGAAACATTTCACGTATTTGTTACATACAAAGCGTGTCGTTTATGGCTGCCTTTTAATTATGTGTGGCAGCATCATTTGGCGCAAATATCGATTCAAAAGTTACGCCAATTTATATAATTGTAGAAGTGAAGTATACGGAGCAGAGGAGGCGCAGCAAGAGAAATGTCGGTCGTTTACCAGGATTATAGACCTAAATCAAAGCAGCTTTGCGCCAAATCTGTCGCTGAGAGCGTCAATAAGGTGAGCCAGTAAGCTTAGCATATGCTCAGCTTCAATGAACATAAGCCAAAAATCCAGATCCGTCGAACATCAAATTGTTCCCTGCTTGCAATTCTAGCAGTATGACACATGATAATTTTACTCTTGCTGGTCGTTTGCCATGCTCTGAATGCTGCAGAGTTTTAGCAAAAACGGCACAGGTATGCCAATGTTTCATTTTGTTAATCTGTTACAGCACTTTTGAAAAAGAAGATTGTTACTGTATATAGGGAAGAAAAACGGAGATTTACCATCTTCACTTTGTACGTATTAATGATCTGAACCGATTTAAGTTTAAAAGATCTCATGTGAACTTTGCTTATAAGCACACAATTAAATATCCCAAAATTCCAGATCGGAGCCAATCGGAAATGCATATCACATTTGCTGCTGCTTCCCTGCCTGACATCCAGTTACCCAATGCAAACACTGGATGTCAGGCAGGGAAGTACTTGCAGGGATGCATTCATCTAGGCAAGGCTATAGTTTATGAAAGGCTAAAAGAGTATGACGTCATGAGGTCATGTGATATAGCAACTTGGTGTGGCACTAGATGGTAGTGCGTTGGAACACGGAGCATTTTGGTTGGAATCTCAACCACAAGGCTCATTGATCTATATAGCCAATTCCCAGCTCAACAAACACTAAATAAATTTGTGAATTATACCTAGAAAAATACTAAATGTGCTCTATTGGACTATAAACTTTGAAATTGGGACTTAGGTTCTCTCCATTGTACGGTTTACAAGATGCAATTTAAACGATGCTACTCTGCATATAGTATTATTGCAATGTTGCCAATGATTACTAAGATAACAAAGAAAATGCAATACTGTATAACTGGTAATTTTCGCGTGACTAAATTTTCGCGTATTCTGAACTTTAGACAGTTACCAGCATTGTAATATTAGCATTTTCCCCGCGACAAAGGTCTGTTCATGCAGACATGCAGTGGTTTCTGCATTCCCGGTTTGAATACAACATGGTATCATATAAAACGGCATGGTTTCAGTGGGCGTGTCCACTTCATATCTGTGCATATATCTGTGACAGAACAGGGCTTATAAACCTATATAGTTTGACGGTCACGTTGCCGGAAAACGGGAACGGTTGGAGTTTTGCGGGCAAATGTTATCGACTGAGTGATCCGTTCGTTGGATCGACAAACACGTTTAGCCTGGTGCTGGTTGGATGCCAAATGCAAACGGTCATGAATAAATGCATGATGCTGGTGCTGCTTCTCTGCATGCATGCACATAGTGAGCTATAGTGAGAGGCTTTGGTGATATATGTGTGCGTCGCTTTTAGCATGATGAGATTTGTCGTGTCAATATGACGTACGCAGTCTCTCCTTCATCTAATGGCGAGTGATTGTCAGCTTCTCGCTTTTTCTCCGAATCGACTTCTTTGCTCCAGAGACATTTGCGACGAAATATATATAGAAAAAAATAGCATTGAAGCAAAAGCATCCAACCAACCGGCTGCAAACTCCCGCAACGAGGTCGTTTCCGCCGCGTGGAGCACGCATTATTTTAACTTAATGTATTACCATTAAATTTGAATTTCAAAAGTGCGCCTTCCCGCTCGACAAACACCCAAATAAGATTACTCGCCGAAAATTAGGGCCGAGGGGGAAGGGGAGGGGACAAGTTGAGGGGGGTCACGGAGCAAAGAACCCAGCTCAGTCATTGGTTGCCAACAGTATGCCTGGGGAACTGGGGAACACCCCACAACACCTGCTTTTATACTATACACAATTTTAGGGCAAACTTTGGCCACCGATTTCGAGTGCGGCGCTGCAGTAGAATTGCATGAATCCGTTGTTAGAAACAATTACTATGAAGGAGTCACGTGACCAGAGAGTCTCATAATCTGACCTACCAAACTAATTTATAATAATCATGTGGGTTGGATTTTGACCTATAGTGCATCTCAACTCTGGATAGCACATTCTAATGATTGCCAAGAATTTATTTACATAATAAATAGGTCGAATTTTTAAAACATTAATATCAATTAACTTTATTAAGTATTTTCCATCAACTTTATATAATGGAATGTTTTTTGGTGCAAGGATTTACTCCATAAAGCGAGAAAACAAGAGGGAATTACTGCAACCTTGAGTTGAGACGCACTATAACCTGCTGCTGCATTGGAGCTATATTTTTTTAACTTTATTGAAACTTATATTTCAGATTTCAGTGGAATACTACATATTTTTATATTTGTTATTTTGGCTGCGAAGATGAATTGAATGTATGTTTTTTACAAAGCGTAATTTTTAGAACAAATACATGTTGTAATAATGCAGAGATATTTGATGTCCAAAAAGTCGCAATAATAATATAACATACATAATTAACCATGCAATTTCATTAAACACTTTGGACTCAAATATGGTGTCCGAAGCGAGAATAAATGGAGGCCGGAGTGAGGCTAAAAATGTACGTCGAAACGACCCTTCAATGGAAGAAATAAGTGAGCTGAAATGTGGTTTGCAGAAAATCAGTTTTTCTCACAACACGATGTCATTTCTAAACATTGCATCAGCCAACAGTGAATTCAATAAGATACGTCAATTTGAGCAATGCCAAGCTAATCCTGGTACAATGTTTTGTTTAAACCATTGAAACTTCTGCTCCAACATCCAACCTCAAAGATCCAACAGTCCTACCAGATCGTTATTCCCAAAAACAAATTTCAGATTTATTTTAAGATATTAAAAGAAACTTTCATTCCATGTCCTTTGTCCGAGTCACCTTTGTTCACTTATTAATTACGCCAGAGTACGTTGCGCAATACGTTGCAATACTGTTGCGCAATACTACGCAATAGCTTTATAGCTGGGACATGGCATTCTTCGTTCACAATTGATAATTTGATTAGACAAATAATTAGATTTACATTGTGGTAGACAAGTTATGTTAAAGAGGCTACAACAGCACATATAATAATGTATACCTATAAAGTAAAACAGCCAGACATAAAAGAGAGTATAATAATAAAACTGACCTCTTTGCTGACCAAATAAATGGAGCGGGAATTTGAGAGAAAATGGCGTCGAGTTTTGGTCGAGTGCAAATAGGTCGTAAAACATGAAGAGCACTTTGTCGGCGGCAACCGCAACTTGCAACAGCTACACCATAGATGCATGTTGACTGACCGAACGGACTCTATGACGTCACGGCTCACTGAACCTTCTCTCTTCTTTCCAGCTCAAATCCAGTCTATAACCGAAAAAGTCTTTGCACAAATAAACCAAACAAGAGCATTCCTGTGCTCTTGTTCCCACTTATTTTTATGGAGCAAGTGCAGCAATGAAAATCACGAGGCATTGCATCTCTAAAACTGAAATAAAACTCCGTCTTCAATGACGTATATCTTCCAGTTAACCAATCAATGAGCTCGTGAACTAGTGAATAAATTAACTTTCGGAAACAGAGTCCAAAGTTCAAGTTACACGTGCCAGGTGGAAACATTTATTTTTAATCTTTGGACAAAAATAATTTATTGAGAAATTTGGGCAAAATAATTAGTTTAAAACTTTGGATAATATAATTTTGTTTTACCTTATTTTAATAAACTAGTCTCATAATTAGTTGACTGAAAGGGAATTTTGCCTGTAAGGGAGATGAATGTTAGGAAATCATTTAAAATTAAGAGTCCTAGTTGACTGTAAAAAATCCAATTATTATACACATAGTACATGTTGCAATTCTTTATGCAAATTACTTTTCGTATGCAAGCTTTTGGAAATGACGTCAGTCAGTGGGAATGAAGTATCTAATGATAATTGTATCTCTATTATTAAAATACCGTTGAAATACGGACATGCAATAAATTCTAAGAATTATTGTACACAGGCATAATGAAAATATATTCAAAAATGTCTCTTGAGAATAAGAACCTAAAAAGTAAATATAGAAATACAATGTGTATAACGAGATCAAAAGCAGGCAATACAGTAAAATAATATATATAACTATATATATCGTACAAACAATACATATTAAATTTAGATCAATGTGAAGGTGCATTTGTGTAGGTGTGATAGATGAAAAATTGCAAAGTTACCTTCAGAATTTGCTGAAAACATTTACAGTAGTCTGAAGAGTTATTACAAAATATCATGAATGGATACAATTTAATTTCCCATTAGAGCTGAAAACCACAAAGACAGCTCAACAAGTGTAAAACTGCGTTTAACTTTAGCATATTGAAACGGGTCGACAACATCGACCCTTCAAATGCAGTATTTGGTGTTACAAAGTGACCGGGAAATAAAAACCGCCTGTGCTACAATTCGTTGAACACCTTACTTCCTCCCATGCACTTATTTCCAATTTCCAAGCGACTCCAACTCTGTTTTATACAATCCGATCATTAATATACATAATATGCATATGCGCTTATATATAAAAGACCGAGCTTATCATTCAACTTAAAATACAGGGCGATTCAAAAATAATTTTCATTAAATTGCAAGACCAATTCCCAATATCAAGAAGCTCAACCTCTGATTATTAATGTCATGTGTTCTAACTTATATTATGGAATACTGTTACTGCATGAAGTTTTTAAATATGCGTTCTTGCATCAGCTTATGGCATTGTTTTTAAATTAAAAACAATTGATACTCATGCGCAATTTTCACAAGGAATTCGCCTTGAAATTCATTTAAAAACTATCAGATTCATCCGGTAAGAACGTAACAAGGTGGATTAAAACTACACTGTAAGGAAAAAAAGAGAATGCGTCTTTAAATTCATATAACCATGATGCCACAGATAGAACACCTATATTTTATAGGACATACGTATGTGTGAAAACACTTTCACCAACAGGTAGTTAGTTAAAAAATTCAGTAGATCACTACCCTCATTTCCGCTCATTTCATCGAAACACTCGTATGCAAAAAACTCAAAATATTAATTTGATCTAGTACGATTCTTAAACAGAACAATTTACCAAAAAGTGATTGTCTCACAAAAGAAAAGAGAAAACTAACCATATTCCCAACTTGCTATCTGTGGACCTGACTTTAACAAAAGGGCCTTTTCGGCAATTTTTTTCCTTTCACTGCCATGGTTCAGTAATTGAATAATTGCTGCACCCTGCCACCCTCTCTGGCCGTCCTTTTATGGCAAGGTTATTATTATTAGAGAGAGAAGGTTGGCTCATGCAACTTCTGCACTGGCGTCCAGCCCCAGAAATTGTAGGTAATTTTGCAGTCATCTAAGCTTTATTTTGAACTTTGAAGGTATGCATCACAGCAGTACATACAGTCTGTTCAAATAAATAATCAACATGGTGGGGGGAGTCGTTTCAGTGCGAATAGTATAGAATCCTTACATGTGGAACTGTCGTGATGACGTCGTATTCGCACTGAAACGACTCCCCCCCATGTTGATTCTTTATTTGAACAGACAGTATCAGTGCCGTCAGTTTCACGCAACTTCTTGCACAGGAAGTGTTGTATGAGCTATTAACATCAGCATTTGTTAAGTCAGGTCCACAGATAGCTCGTTGGGACTATAAATACAGTCGAACCTTGATAATTCGTCACTGGGATAATTCGTAACAATTTAAAGTCCAATCTCCATAGACTTTCATGTTAAAAAAACTCCGCTTGATAAATCATCACCTCGTTTAACATTAGAATTAGCCAAGGGGTTCAATTTGACCCTCCACTATAGCTATTCTATAAGCAGGCAACATTATTGCCCAACGTTGTAGTCGGTTATTCTGTGTTCATTCGTCTGACATTCAAAGTCCCGCTGGCGACGAATTATCAAGGTTTGACGGCAAGTACAAATAAAAATTACATACCAATCAGAAGATAAGTGAAACCGTGTCAGTTTACTTTCAGAAGGTGTCCTATCTGAGACATCATAGATATATCAGCTTATAAGGTATAATATCACTCCTTTGTTTCTTAGAGAATGCGAATGACTTAAATTTCGTACCAAATCTTTGACTTTTTATGCAAGGATAATTAAGAGGTTCGAGCATTAATCGCAAAGAGACTTCATAATTTTAAGTATGGTATATGTATCTAAAAAGGTAGTTTTGTGGTCAAGCGTTTTCTTGTTGAGTTCAGCGGTAGTCACTCCGTCAAGATGAAATGAGATGGAACTCGAGTTTCATAAAAGCATTTATCGCTTATATACTATAATATAATCGTTAATTAAGTGAACTGTTCACTATTATATACACAATGATATTAACAATAAATAATAACGAATTAATAACCTCACACCACGTAAGGTCGGTAAAGCGCTTCACTCTCAGGAACCCGGGCTAATGTCGTGTACTGACCGTTGTACTGACCACCAGGTGGCGGTGCGGACGATGTGGCAAAGGGCAGCGCCCCAGCACCTTCCGTCGAAGTGCATGAATTGTCAGAAAGAACAGGATCCAAGTCTCCATTGGAGTCTGTGACAACGTTCACACTGATGCCGGATGTGTCGTTGCTCAAACTGTCCGCGTTGACGTTGATGAGCACGGCCGATTGCGCAATCGACTGCACATTGTCTTTAGAATTGGAATTGGAATCACTGACGCACTTGTTACTAGATTCTTTGCTGGGGCGTTTACCGTCCGAATCCGCTTTCGCCTTCGCTTCCTGCTGCGCTTTCTTGCTCCGTTTCCACTTCATCCGCCGGTTCTGGAACCAGATCTTTACCTTTTCGTTTCAACATGGAAACAACAAAGAACCATCAGCAATCATGTGTAGTGTGGAGATATGAAGTTTCAAATCAACAATGAAGGCAATCTTTCCTAATAAATTTAACGGTTTCGTCGGGTCACATCCGCATTCAAAATTCCACACTGTTAACACTGTTCACTCAGAAGACACTATAGTTTAAGAGTTTTTGTAGAATACTCTGGGTGAGGCTGGAGTTATGATTTTCTGACCATGCATGCATACTTAACAGTGCAGCTTATGCCATCATGCACCAAGGCTAGCAGGGAGAAAGGCTAGGAAACTGCAGTCACGCAAGTGCAGTTTGGGGGGGGGGGGACCGACTGCTAGCATTGGGGGAGTTCAAGGAGGTCAGGTGTATGTCAGAAGGAGAAGAATGATCAGCACAGTATTTCTTATCCAAACTCACAATGTTTATTTTAAAGGGCGACTAGTTTCGATATTGTGCAACAAAGATCATCATTATGAAACCCTACTTGTCAAAAACATAGGAGATAGATTGTTCCGAAGTTTTACATTTCCGTTCAAATGGGGAGGTTACATCACAGATAGTGGAAGACTGAAACGTACTATATAGCAGTCGGCACGAGAGTTGAGACTCCACATGCTGGAATTACGCCGTATGCTACTCTCTAAGCAGGGTGTATGATTCCTGGACTGGGCGACCAGGTATGGTGTCTCCCTGTTTAGAGAGTAGCTAGCATACGTCATAATCTCTGCATGGGGAGTCTCAACTCTCGCGCCAACTGCTATACATAGTCACGCTTTAAAATGAAAATGTGAGTTTGAAAAAGAAATAGGTACTATGCTGATTATTTCTCCCACAGTCAAGTACACTCTATCAAAGGAGTTGAAGGAGTTGAATGTGGAATAGCTAGTAGTGCTTGATTTGGCTTATGATGTAGCATTCATATAGCATTGATGCCAAGAACCAGTTTTGCAGGGGTGCACGGTTGCAGGTGTGCAACCTTGCTCCCTTTCAAAACTGGTTCTTGGCACAGTCCCAGCTCAATCTTTTATTGGCTGCGGTCAAAAACTGCTCCAAGAGCGAGCTCTGGAGCCTCAGAGCGCCCTTGGAGCTTGGAGAAGCTCGCTGA
>JAQFZQ010003513.1:0-10570 GCA_034696005.1 Glomeris marginata | reverse complement strand
ATATTGCTATAAACTTAGGATTAAAGTTTCGTTGCAATCGCTTGAAGTCAATTTTACCCCTGACAATTGTCCTTTAAGCTGCAAAAATACAAATGGCGGCAGAATGCCGGAATGATAATTATTGAAATATAAACAGGCATTGCTCTGTTATTTTATTGTAATTTTATTACACACCGAGTGCAGACGATACAAACATTTTTTTCTTTTATACTCTCGTAGAGGTCACGGTGGGTATTTTACTTTGCACCAAGGATAAACCCTAGGAGTTTTCTCATTGGTCAACCGCACAGATGAATTGTGGGAAAATAAGTTAATAAGTGACCTGAGGGTGTCTACATTTCGCAGCCAAACAATTGCCAAAAAGCAGATGACATTGCGTGGAGATGGATAGTATATCACTTTTGGCTACCATTTCAAAATATTTACTCGTTATTTCCTTAATCGCATTTAACGACATCAAGGTTTTTGGACATGAAACTGAACAAACTGAATCTGGAATTGGAACTGCAATGAATTTCACAGAAGATGAAAAATTATTTTTATTTGGGGGATTTCTGCAACTTTTGTTGAGGACTTCGCCGAAGGAAAGTCACTGCCACAATAGAACCAAATTATCATTGCAAATGGCTGAAGAACAGGTGTCTTGGGCGACTAAAAGTAATGTCAAACTTTATTTATATACTGACAGTTGCAATTTGTATGAGTATAAATAGCTAAAAGTTAATTATATTCGTACTTTCCTTTAAACTTCTGAAAATAGTAGTTAAAACTTTTGTTAAAGCTACCATTTACTTTTCTAGTTATACTTCATTTTACATAAAGTTTCCTGAATCGGTTTACCCCGGATAAATATTATAATTAATTGTTTTTTAACAGATAATAAATCCTCGATTTCAATTCGAAGTTGTTTCTCATTGACAAGATTTTTTGAAACTTTATCAGTCATCATGAGGGCAATAGCTTTGACTTCTGGTTCAGAAATTCAAGTATATTTATGTAATGTTGACTGCACAGTAAAACAATTTCATATTAAATTGTTGGATTTTTACAATATTGTAATGACGCAATCCATTAAGATTCCAATACATACTACCTGTTGTAATGCATTATTTTAGTCACTGTTTTAATATAGGCCTATTCTAAAATTCGAACTTGGCATAGGTTCAAAGGGAAGAAACAAGTTTACATGCACAGGGTCAACGCCTGCTTCCTAAAATAGTGTTAAAAGCTCGCACTCCTATTAGCATTTCAGCGTCATCTGATAACGATTTCAATTTAAGATGCTGAACAAATGTTCGAAATTTGATATTTTCCAGTGGTGGATGCGTCATTCAAAATGCCATCGGGAATCCAAGATGGTAACCTAGTGTGGCTGGGCAGTTTTTCCGAATGTTTAAATATTCGCGCCTCCGATTTGTCCGTTGACGGCCAATACTGTCTCGTATATGTCACGCCGTCATCACCCTCCAATCAATCGCTGCCAGTCAGTTCAATATTCAATTTTATACTGTATAAAACAATATACCGCAACAGCATAGGGCTTATTCACGAGAACCGTGGCCGCCATCTTGTGGTGCGAAAGTTACAAATGTAATACTACCAATTAGCTATAAAGGGGGTAATACCATAGGTGACATATGTCAATGTAAAAACCGTGTTTTGCGGCAGAATCAGTTTGAATTTGCTATAGAGATGGCATATGCGGTTGTTGCTGCATGGAATTCAAGAAATTGTCACAGTATACACTGTATAGGCTATTTCCGTCAATTTTAGTGAAATCATATGGTGTAATTTGTTGAAAATTTGGGCAAACTGCGGACGCCAAAATATGCTGATGACGCATGAAAAACCCAGGTTATTAAAATGTCGAACTCTACAGCAGGCCATCTGACATGACCAGGCTTAACCAATTGAATGTAAAGATTATCCAATGCAAACGGAATGATGCGTCTGCAACTAAATTGGAATACCACCAAGGAATTGGAAAAGGTTGATGGGATCTTGATGGGATGAATAACTTGTGCATGATCAAAAATAATAAGCTCAGGATGTCATATGTGCCCTTTCAAATGGTATCAAAATTGCCAAACCTTGTTCCTTAATTCAAGGTTATCCGTGTTATAATTTTCAACCAATGCATAATGTGTTTCAACCATGCAAGTTAGGGTACACAAGATAGTCGCTTGAAGAGCGCAGTCAATTTAGTTTATAAAAATTATTTTCAGGAAGTTTGGCGCATTTATGAACTGTGAAGGGAACTAATTTGAAATGAAGAATGCTGTGCGCAGCAGTGAAGTGTTTCCTCGTTTACTAATTAGGGTTGTTAAGAAGTGTACTGCTTGGTATGCATTAAAATAAACATGAAAGTTGTAGTTGCAACAACCTGCCCTATGTGCTAAACCCTCAGTGAACGAAGTGTCACTTCACTGCAGCGCACACTATTCATCTTATCAGAGCCCCACTTTTCACAAATTTCCCTTTCTGCTCTTCAAGCGCCTAATTTGAAATTGTGCTCTATCTTGCAAGTAAGTTTGAAAAGTTGGAACACAGATGATCTTGAAACAAGTGTCAGTGTTTGATAATTTTGGCACATGTATATGACTTCCTATTTGTCCACAGTATTACTCTTTTCCCCACGACTGTACATTTAGAACACTCAGAATTTGTGCTCCACAAAATGGCCGTCGCGAGAATAAGCCCTATAAACTGTCTGTTACAGTAAATACAGGGTGAATCACAATGTCGGTGTAGTGCAACCTTTTTAATTCATCACAATAACAAGTGTAGCAATATTATCTGCATAATTAATCTCAGACGCGTTCTCTGAGCCTTAATAAATGAATTAGGTTATCCACTTATAAATAAGTAAATTGAAAATATGAAGTCCCTTTCGCACCTTCGAGTTTCAAAACAATGTCCCAAAAAATGTGTATATCCAGTTGCCATATTTTTGCAACGAATTGAGAAAAGCAATTGCACTGCACTGACATTAATTGTGAATCCCCCTGTATAAAAATTGCATCATGCATAAAAATTCCGCAGTTTATGATTTTGAAAAATACTATCTTAGAAATGGTATCCCCCTCCATCATTTATTGGAACACCACTTAAAATAGGAGTATGTGTTCCATCAGCATGTTCCGCAAGAGAAGTGGAAATGGCAGCCAGTTCAGGTTCAATTTCAAATGAAATTTGCGTAGTTTTGTGGATAAAAATAACATAATTTTGATTACCTACTTTTGTAGCTGCATATTCTTCGCTGACGTTTTCTGTGGCAACGCAGATGTGTCATCAGCAAGGTTCACATTCACGGGTTGATGCTGCTGCCATAGCTATGATGTAAAAAAACTCAATCAGTTTCACATGAATTGACATCATAAATATAGAACACCCATCACTATTACTAAATTTCATCTAATTACACACATTATATTGCATCAACTTTTGATTGTTGTATACCACTATTAATATTGAGAAATGTATAATTCCACTTGCGACAGATGCATTTTGAGTGCCTTGGTAATCATCGTCATTTTGGCAACATTAGTAGATGCCATCAGAGGGCAATCGAATACAAACTTGGGACCAAAATCGCAATCGGTGGAACCATTACAGTCAACTTTGAGTCTGCATTCAACCAAATCATTAGGTAAAAACACGCTAAACATTTGCGTGATCTAACCTTAAAGGTGAACTGACAAGGTTTTGTAACATACCCTGGAAAGTGTGTAATTCTATAGAATTGATGAAAATAGAACGATTGGCGCAAACAAAACTTTTGTAAAAAATTGTTACAAAAAGTTACGAGTAGTTAAAGAGGGCGTCATGGAAGGACGGTGTCACCGCGCTGGTGTCACAGTGTCCTGTTTTGGCAAAATTTGAATTTTCAGCCAATGAGGCCACAGCCAATGGCAGAGCTTATCAATGGCGCTCCAGTGTACATATCTCACAGTATACTACTCTGTACGCTCTACAGATATGAAACTAAATAATTCATATGTGACAATTTAATGCTTCAAATGGCCTCAAATTTTCAGACAATGTTCCTAAATTAGTGGCAATCAAATGCTAGCTTTTTCGGGGTATGTTGCAAAACCTTGTCAGTTCACCTTTAATCTAAACTTGCAATGTGCTATTTTCCCAGGCACTGCATTTCAAGTTCTACAGGCATTTTCATTACGGGCAAATTGGGAAAAAATTTTCAACTGCAGAAAATCATCAACGAATGATATTTCGGTACTGCATGGAATCAGATTTCTGAGCATAACTTGGATCATTGTGGGACACACTTACGGAATGAATTTGAACAACGCATGGAGTTAGTAGATAAATCTTCATTGTTTATGCCACAGCCAAATGTTAAGCTTTTTCTGTATACTCTCATTTTAGCTAACTCCGATGATCTCCCAAAGATGGCACCTGACTTTTTCTTCCAAGTAGTTTTAAATGGAACAATTGGTGTCGATTCGTTCCTGTTTCTCAGGTAAAAATAACCTAAACTTTGACTTGCTATACACTTGACCACATATTGTTATAAATTTAAGGGTTTCATTCTAACACACTCAGGGAAAACCTGTTAAAGGAATTGTATCTTGCAGTGGACTTCTCATGTCCGTTGGGCTGTTAAGAAACTTAACAAAGAACAGTGGCCGCATGTGGGTTGCCAAATTCTTACTACGCAGATACTTGAGGTAAATTGTGATCTAGCAAAGGGTTCAAATTAATTAATGTGTAATAGTGTGTGAATCGTTCTTAAGATTGGTGCCTGCATATGCTGTTGTCATCGGATTCGCAGCAACACTTTGGCAGTATTTCGGACATGGACCACTGTGGCCTGAAATGCTCAGTAAGCAGAATGAATGCCGAGATAATTGGTGGACTAACTTGCTTTTCATCAACAATTTTGTACACGCAGATCGCATGGTAATTAACAGAACTTGTTCAATATTGCAGTTGGCCATGTGCTGTACTGAATGGTATCAACTAAAATTAACTCATTTCACCATTTTCAATATAGTGTCTCAACTTCTCATGGTTCCTAGCCAATGACATGCAATTAGCTCTCATCGCACCACTTTTTGTGTACCTCCTCTTCAGGTTAAATCATAGTATATATAGTATAGTGCATCTCAAGATATATTGTCTTCAACTTCATTAACATTAGTTGCAATTGCCTTGGATGACCACACTGCAGACTTTTAGATTTTATTTTGGTGTTATCTTATATGACAATATATCTAGACATGTTTATTTTAGTAAATATTTTATCTAAATATTGCATTCAACTTACCATTTGCTGTTGTTCAGGTGGCCAAAGATTGGGATTGCTGTTATGACAGTGTGCATCATCCTCCAATGGGTTGCACTTGGTGCTGTTGCGTATGTTTTCAACCTGGCACCATCTACAGGTTTCCTGTTGATGTAAGAGCAAACCAATAAGCCTGTATATATTACTCTATCATCTAAACACTTCAGTACTCTCAAATGTTGTAAACGTACGTACCATTCCAGAGATCCAGCCAACTCGGTTAAGTACTATGTGATGGTGTACATCTTGCCGTACACGCACTTCGCCACACACATGATTGGCATCTTCACTGGGTATGCCATAAGCCAGAAGCACATGGCCAAGGGAATGCGGACAGGAGAAGACAAGTGGAGGAGGAAGCTAATAGTGGCTATGGCTCTGGTCGGTTGGGCCATTGCAGCTGTTGTTGGCATTGCCGTTGTCTACGGGCTATGGCACTGGATGGCAATCCGGCAGATACCAAGCCGCATTGTGTCAGCTGTGTACAACGCACTTGCCAGGACAGCATGGGCTCTAGTCTTAGCCTGGATTACCCTGGCATGTCTCTCAGGATACGGAGGTCCGAAACCTTCATGTGAAAATTTCAGAAATAATACGTATGTCATTACAAACTTGCTTTTTGTCATTTGCATTAGGAATTGTCAACCGATTTTTACAATGGAGAATCTTCACACCGTTAAGCCGGTTAACTTACTCAGTGTACCTAACACATGGAATCGCCATATACAGTTTTTTCTACAATATTCAACAAGAGTTACGATTTGAAAACTCCACAATGGTAATATTGAAGCATTGGTAATTACAGCAATAAATTTAACACATTAATTACTTTTGTTATATTTTGCAGGTGTTCCTGTTCGTATCATTCCTCACCATAGCTCATGCAATCGCCCTCTGTCTATGTTTATTTGTTGAATTTCCCTTCATAGCTTTAGAAAATATTATTTTTAACAACTGAGACAGAATTAATGTAAAATAGCGTTTTAAATACACACTCCTTCATCGGGAAGAATTAAAACATGCCATACAATGATTTCATATTTTAATATAGGATAGTTGAATGTTCCTATATATCCAAACTTCGTTTACCTACTCTAGAAATGTGCACTGTTTTTGGTTTATACAAATGTACAGAATTTTATATTACCTCACAAATTTACTGTATTTTGGAATAAAATAAAATCAAGCAGTTTCTTAGAATATCGCATCATTCGATCTCATCTCATCAAATTAAAGTCAATAAAGACAATTTGCATTTTTCCCCCACATAATTCGAGCACAAATATTTTATGAACTTAATTATATATCACAAGCTACGACTTAGTAGTTTTTAATACATACATTTGATAGATGAATTAATACCATTGAAGCATTATTATATAATTCTATGAGCACTACATTTTTGTAGGTAAAATCAATTTTTGAATTCCCGCCATTTGCTGAACCAATGAACGCAACTTTATTGCACGAGATGAGATCGACGTGCAACCGAGGTGCAACATTGCACGACGTGATTGTTGCAAACAATTTATAGAAACAAATACTATACAATGAATCAGTGGACAAAATTGGCTTGCAATCGTCGACAACTCGACTGCAGCTTAACACTCGTATGCGGACAATCATTTCGGTAAGTTTTTCCACACAAAAAATTAATTTTCACCGCGCTTTAAAAATGAAATCTCTTCGAGTTTAGGTGGCAAGAAACAGAAAAGGGTACCTGGAAATGCGCCTTTGGGCATCGTTTGTGGTCCGTGATGCAGCCAGACGACGAGAATATTATGTACAAAGTTGAAACTATCAACGAAGAAGACGAGGACATCGCCGCCAATGAGAAATTTGTACGAGACTATTTTCAAATGGACGTCGATTTGGAATCTTTGTACTCTGAATGGCGGATGGCAGACCCGCAAAACTTCAGTCAAGTGTCTGAAAAGTTTGCTGGAATACGGATCTTGCGGCAGGACCCGGTAGAAACGCTATTTGCCTTCATTTGTTCAGCCAACAACAACATAACGAGGTGAAATGCTGTAAATATTTTTACATCAGTAATCGCAGTTTCCTATGCGAGCGCCATCTACCGGAGAAATAGTCAAGCGTGGCTGCCAATAATTAATAAAAGGCGCGCTGTTTGAATTTTAAACATTTTCGATCATGAATCCATTCCGGCAAGATATCCAACTAATTAACATAAGCCAATCTACATTATTATAAACTGATTTGGCAGGCCAAATTAAGCTAGAGATCTGCAAAAGCCCTTACAATTAAGTTCTTTATAATTTAAATAATCAGTTAGATAAACACAATAATTTACGCAAGCCTGCATGCAGTATAAAATAAAATAATGCATGATTGAAGGAATGCGAACTTGTAAATAAATATTTGTTTTTGTAACAATATACTTAAAAGGATATCCAAGATGGTCCAGGAGTTATGCACAACTTTCGGTACCCATGTCAGAGACGGTTTTCACTCTTTCCCAAGTGTTGAACGTTTAGCCGAGAGTGATGTTGAACCCAAACTTCGGAAATTGGGTTTCGGCTATCGTTCCAAATATATTCATCAAACGGCCATCAAGCTTTTGTCTCAAGACAGTACCCTGTCACCCTCCGAATGGCTACTTGGACTGCGAAAGAAAAAGTATTCAGAGTCTCGTGAAATTATCATGAAACTGCCAGGAGTTGGACCAAAAGTAACAAAAGACAATACTTCGATGTGCATATTTAAAATCCCAGCTTTTGATTTTAAATTTTATCCACGATAATTTTCCAGGTTGCGGACTGCATTTGTTTGATGGCACTCGACAAGTCAGAAGCCATCCCAGTGGATACA
Source organism: Glomeris marginata (assembly GCA_034696005.1). Classification (NCBI taxonomy): domain Eukaryota; kingdom Metazoa; phylum Arthropoda; class Diplopoda; order Glomerida; family Glomeridae; genus Glomeris; species Glomeris marginata. The sequence continues at coordinate 2,430 of JAQFZQ010003513.1, read as the reverse complement.
CATATAATTCAGATCGCTGCTAGAAATTACATCCCGTCTTTGAAAACTTGCAAATCAGTTACTCCAAAAGTGCATGCTATTGTTGGTATGAGCCACAAATTCAGGGTCATATTTGTAGAAATCTGAATATTTAAAAGTTATTATGTTAAATGCTTTTTTTTATCAGGTGACCATTTTCGGAGTTTATTTGGGTCTTACGCTGGATGGGCTCAATCGGTACATTACATCTTAATTGTTGTGCCTCATCGTATCCAAATATACATGAACTAATTTTGCATTTTTAATGGATTTTATATTTAAGGTTCTCTTCGCATCTGATCTCAAGAAGTTTAAAAATAAGGTTAGATTGTGTGAAATGCTGGACGTTTCAAAAGCTGGTTTCCATACAAATATTAACTTCTATAATATAATTAACCATTTCAGGTTGGACAAAAAGAAACTGAAAAGCCACCAATCAAAAAACGAAAGTTACGCTAACTCGCACTATCACTAATGTTGCCGCTACTTACAAAATCTCCATGTATTTTGCATTTGTTAAATAGATTGGTACACACAATCCCTTTTTTGAATTTATAATGGAATAAAAAGCTTGCTGTTACATTCTTATATGGCAGTGAACAATATTCTAGGAATTATGCTCCACCAGATTTACCCAAAGTGATGCTAACAATACATGCAGCTGCCCATTCATTAATCGGCAATAAGATTACACAAAATTTCTAACATTACAACCTCATATTCTAACAATTAAGACATAGTACAATATCAACTTATCAGTTTTCCAATTAACATCACCTGAAAATCAGCTGGCTAAGCATAGCAATATTTTAGAAATTGAATTGAATAAGTATTCTGCGTTAGAGATAGTAATAAAAGCAATACATATTTAGTTTTGGAAAAGGGTGCGTGTGAATTCCACGTAGTCCAAAGCCCCGGGAATATCACGTCCAGTTTTTGGATCAACGTAGCGCTTCATTCGCTGCACGCAGTACTCCGCCATTTCCTTGGTGAGGTTCTGTTAGGATCAAGATTAACACAGTCAGCAAATTGTTTATCACACTGGACACATAAACGTGATAACCAAATGGGAACTCACAGCGAAGAGTTCATCTGCGGTGACATACGGCTTATCAGCCGACGTGATCGCTCTGAATGCATTTTCAATATCTTCACTGGACTGCACATTTTCAGTTTCACGGCTGATCATGAAAGCCATGTACTCTTGCAGAGAGATATAACCATCCCTGTAGATAAAGTAGTTCACACGAACGATGTTAGTGCAATCAAGTTAACCTGTATTTGCAGCTGTCAACATTATTATTATTATACCTGTTTGGATCCACAATGTCTAAAATGGTTGTAAACTCTGGATCAGGTTGCCCTTCTTCTACCATTGGCAGGTCATAGCCAAGTGCTCTCAGACAAGATTTGAATTCTTGTTGGTTCAACCGGCCAGTCTTTTCCTTGTCGAAATGCCTACGATAAATCAATACTCGAATTAGCATACTTACAAAATACAAATTACAATCTATAATAGAGGATAATACAGCAATCCTTACTTGAACATCATGCTGAATTCCTTGAGAGCATCTTCCGACACTCCGCTCTGGTTTCTGCAAATCGACTCAAAAATTTAGTCATACAAGTTATGGTAGTTTTAAATGGGAATTCAAATGTACCTGGCTTGGATCTGTTGCTCCAAATTATGTTGCATTCTCATTCCAAGCTGGTCCAATTGGTCCCACTGCTGGGCAAGACCAACAGTGCTGTGTTCCGTGTAGCGGTTGTCCAATATAAGATGTTCTTCCAGAAGCGCACCAAGATCCTCTATTTTCTTTAACTCAATGCGATGGTTCCTAACTTCCACAGCCTTACGCTGTTTCCACAATAAAGAATCAACAATTGTTCAAAAATATTAAAATGTTACAAAAAAAGTACCTTTGTGGCCTCAAGTTGTGCTTCCAAAGTTCCTGTTCCTTCCATCATCGAAGATCTGCAAACACGTATAATTTTAAGTAAAACTACAACAAAGAATAAAACTATTCTTTTTCTAGTACGTAATTCCAAAGTATAAATATTGCAGTTTTGAAACAAATTTTGGATATTCCAGTTTTAACAATTAACGATGTGTACTAATAGTGAACAAACAGCCATAAAACATTATCATGAACAATGAACAGTTCATTGACAACAAGCAAAATTGGACTTGAAATCTCACGAAACAGGACGCGTATAAAACGTATATTAACCCGTCAAGCAGCCACAGCCTGAGGTGACATCAACCAATCACAGATGGAATCAGGTACGCATCCCGAACGCAACCGAGAAAAAACATTCAATGATCACACAGTGAAACCAATGAGCTATATACTTTGGTTCAGGAGGGGCAATCGAACGCTTTGGGCTACGTCGATTTGCGAACCACAGCGT
>JAQFZQ010003512.1:0-10571 GCA_034696005.1 Glomeris marginata | reverse complement strand
AAACTTCCTAAACTTTCCTAAAGTTTTTAGTTAAAATCTAAACCTCCAAAACTTTTTAGTTAAAATCTAAACTTCCTAAAGTTTTTAGTTAAAATCTAAACTTCCTAAACTTTCCTAAAGTTTTTAGTTAAAATCTAAACTTCCTAAACTTTCCTAAAGTTTTTAGTTAAAATCTAAATTTTCTAATTGGCTCTTAAGATGCAAATCATGCAAGTAGACACGCCCTTTTTTTGCCAAGATAAATTGGAATTTAGTATATTTATATATGAAGTGAAGACATTTGATTTAATTTCTAAATACACAAATTTTCAATTACCTGAAACTTTTTCCCATTTCCCTTGGACTTTCAGTTACAGAGGTTCAACCGTAATGTATAAAATACGTTATTTGAACTTACTTCCATCACCGTCTTCCAAGACGTTCACGAAGAACCTGCTAGGGTTCAAAAACGCGGTGACGGCCACCGCGGCGAGGTCCTCGACGTCCAGCCGCTTCACGTTCAAACCGCCGGCCAAAACTTCTTTCGTGTCCGTCGTTACTCTTTCTGCAATTAACAAAGTTCCAGTCGTTTTTATTCCGTTCCAAATTTCCCACAAATATAAATATTTCTTACCGAACGGCGCGATGTGTTTGAATTGGCAAGAATTTCCCCTCTTGCACACGAGTCCGCGGTGATAAAAATGGCAGATCTCTCTCTCGTCCTGTCTTTCTGTTGGATTACAAAATCGAAAACCTCGTTTTAAACAAAAACAAATTCATGACGTTCCTGCCACTTCGACCGCGGACGTACTGTAAGCGGTGACCGCCACCTCCGCGTCGTCGAAGTCCACGGCGTACCGGTTCCTTTCCGACAAGAAGTCGTCGGCCATCGGGTCCCAGTTGTTACATTCTTCATCGCTGTTACCTACATCGTGGAAAAACGTTACTTCGTAAATTCCAAAACCTGGATTTTAGTTAATAATTTAAGAAATTAGGGGAAATTAGCAATAAAATCTGCAATTTGAATGTGCATTAGATCAAAATTTAGAAAACTGAATGTAATAAAACTAATTATAACCTGCATATACATAATATGGTCTGGAAATTAAACCTAAGCAACCTGGAAAAGTCAGGGAAAATGGTAATCACTGATTGGTATGAACCATGTTGTATTATAACTGATTATTTTGATAAAATTAAGATTTTTCCTGTTTCGAAATAATAATAAACTGAAAATTATTATTATTTCCCAAATGGACTGGAAATCCAGTGATTCCATGACAGTACACAACTGCATATAAGATATATACTTACTATCTATCGTAGTCTTGAACATGTCGGACGCGACCAAACCCAATTTGAACAGTTTCTCGTTGATCATCGATTCCTCGTTATCTTTGTCCATATCCCACAAAAGAATCGAAAGAGTCCTATTTAAAATTGGAAAAATAATAAAAGCCTTAAATGCAGATGAAGATAAACATGTGTTTCAAGGGAATTTTTCAAGTTACCCGTCATCGCTTTTCGACGAGAGGTTCACGAAGAAGATCTTGCCGAACGGACAGAGCCTCTGCATCTCTCGAGTAGCTTCTTCGGTCCAAACCTGAGATTCTCTTCCAATCGGGTGGATTCCTTCCAGAAAGCATTTCACCGCAAAGGCTGCCGTAACCGTAAAATAACACGTATAAAATAAATGTTCAATTTTAAACATATAAACAAACCGTAATTCAATTCTATTTGTAGTTTATGTTACTTGAAATAAACATATTGGTGGAATTAAACGAGTTAATTGCAATTGTTTTACTTGTTACTTAATTTAAATTAATTTTTGCAATGAATATTCTTCTCGCAACAATTAATGCAAGCAGTTACATCGTTGTTCCATGCTTTGGTTCAAATTACCCGGTAACTCGCTCATCTGCCTCGTCATCGGTCTCACATCCTCCACGTCCACCCAATCCTCTACGCCTACATCCAGCGCGCGGACCTTCACGCGGTAACTCCTCCCGTCGCGTTCCTTCAAAACCAAAACCCCAAATGTCTCTTAAACCCTTCTTCCGTTCCACCACCACGCAAAGTACCTTACTACTCACTTGTTCGGTGGACACCATGTCACCGTTCCCTTCGATGATCTCGCAACGGCACCATTCGCCGGTGGACAGTTTCGCGCAGCAGTAGATCCCCGCCGCGAAGCTCGACCTCTTATCTTCCTCCGAAGGACTTTCTTCCGCCAACTCCCTCAGCATTCCGTCTAACGTCACCATTCCCTCGAGCACCGTGTCCGTTTGGAAGTAGACGTACAGGTCCCCGGGGCTGTTGATGTGGGCCACCGAAGCCTCGAAGTTACCGTAAACTTCGCACGGCGCGTTCACGGTCGAGATGGTCACGTCGGGCTTTCCGAAGTAACTCCGGTTCGATCCTGGAAAGGGATAACATTGAAGAACGTTAGCTTGCGGTACGTGGAAACCTCGGCTATAGGCAACAGCCTATCTCTTACGTTACGTATCTAATCGTACACCGCGAGGAAAATTAATTCGGATTTGAATGGAAATTAAGTTTGCGCGTGCGGCCTATAACCGGGGTGTTAATAATTACACAGCTTCTCTTCTATTACAGACTTCCCTGTGATTTTTGGTGGGATCAGCACTGAAGAATGTTGCAAGTACAAACCTGGATTACTTTTGTTTAAACAAACATCTATCAAAATCCGGCTACGTTTAGTTTATTAAAACTGAACAAACTTCCAACGTATCCCAAATCGCGATCTTCGTAATTCAGCATTATTTTCATTTCAAAATATGCTTAGAAAAAAATAAAAAAGTTATCAAAGTGAAATATGAACTGAAATATAGAAATGAAATATGATCTCTGATAAGAACTGAAATAAAAATAGAAAATCCTTTTAGGAAATTATTTTGGCAACTTCACGGGGTTTAAGCCTTTCCGCGGCCGTAACGATTAACACGCAACTTCTTTCCAATTCCTTCTGTGGAACTTTGACATACCTGGAACAGGACTAGGAAGACTTTCATCTGTTTTGGGCAAAGAAGCCCCAGACATATCACTTAAGGTCTCTTCGCCGCTGCTCACCGTGTCCAAGTTCCCGAAGGTTCCTTGTTGGAAAGCGAGTAACAGCGCGCTTTCCTTTTTCAATTTACCCCCAATCTGGTTATTTAACCCCTCCACCTTATCACCGCATCGGTTCATTTTTCCAACACCTTTCTCCAGGTCTTGGCAAAGTCCCTCCACTTTGGCATCTTTTCCTTTGGTTGAATCTCCATTGGAGACAACTGCTTCCGCGCCGTTTCCGTTCGGAAGTCGCAAGTTGGATATCTTTCCAACTTCCGGTTGTTTTTTCTTGATGTCCACCACTTCCTTCTTCTTATTCTCACCGATCGTCACCTTAGGAACTTCGAAGGAACAGTCGTATTCGCTGCAAACGGAGCTGGAACGCGAACCGGCAGGCCGAACTAAAGTTGCGGGCGGATTAACCTGATGAAGAAATGAGGAAATATAGGTTTAAATGTAGGTTAGAAACATAGAAAAGTATAAGTTACTTTCTTAGAATATAAGAAAACGTAGTCTTATATGTTTTTGAAAGAAATTTTAAGACGTTTCCTTATATGAAATAAAATCTTTAAAATGAAATCTTCAAAATAAAATCTGTAAAATAAAATCTTTAAAATTTAATCCTTTAAAATGAAATATTTAAAAATCTTTTGTAGGTTAAGCATACCTGCGGAGGAACTTCTTCTCGCGGCTCTTCGCCAGAGTAACCGGCGAAACCCCTCCACACCAAATAGTCCGCAACGCTTTAAAAAAACAAACAAAACATTTAATTTACTAATTAGTAATATATCCCATTCACATTATTCAACCATCACTTACTTCACTTGCAGCACTTGACCATCACAGGTGCATTTCTTCAGCAGATCCACCGACAGTACTTCTTCGCCGCGAACTCGCAAACTCCCTTTTATTCCCGCGCTGTCCAGCACCAAGTTACTCATTTCTTCTTTACAAGCTTCCGACCAATCGGCTGCAACTGGTTTCACCTTTAATAATAAATCAAAGAGGTAAATGTCCGTTTTGCCAAGATAAATTCCCAACACTTACATTGTACAAGGAACACCGGTTGGCCAACGCGGCGACGTCGACCAACTCTTCCGGCATCGGGACAAGTTCCTCGACGGACACGTTCACGATGTCACCGAAATCCATTTTCCTCACCACCACACGATTATCTTCTTCTATTTTTACATATAAACATTTTTCTTAAAACACCAATCAAATTCTAAGATTCAAACATCGCGAGGCTTTGTACCGACGGCCAAGATCCGAACCCGCATCCAAAGTTCCTGTTGCCGGCAGAGTACGGCAAACAGCTGTCCAACTTTAGGAACGATTACTGATTTCTTTTGGTTTCCTCCATCAGCGATGCATTGCCTTAACACAGAAGAAAGGTTACAGTTTACAATAATGATCCCAAAACGTAGAAAGAGAAAAATGGAAACGCGTACTTCAGCTCGACGCTCAGCTCGTCACTGAACATAACAACTTCATTTATTATGAAATAAAACTCTGTTGGATCCACGAAATGAGTCACAATTCCCTCCATTGGTTCACCTTCTTCCGGTTCATCTTCAACTTTGGGGACTTTCACGGCCGATGATGCCTCTTCACGCGAATCGACAACCTGTAACGGAAGGAATACCATTACTTTCTATGAATTACTAGCTAAATTGTAAATCCCCTGACTTCTCCAGGTTTTGCCAAAATTGTAACAAATTCCCTGACTTTTTCCCTGAATTATCTAAAATGTAAATCCAAAAAGTTTTCCAGGTTTTGTCCAGATAATTTCGCAAATTTCCCTAAAGTTTGAGCTAAAATATAAATTCTCTTAGTTCTCCAGGTTTTGTTTTCCAGGTTTTTGCAACATATTTTGCAAATTCCCTGTATTATAAGCAACAATATAAACTCCCGGACTTTACCATGTTTTATCATGATTTTAGCAAATTCCCTTTAATTTTCCCTTAATTTTTTAACTCAGCTAGCTACAATCTAAATTCCGTTTCCCATATTTTCCAGGTTTCCCTGAGTGGTATGAACCTTTGTTAACTTTCTCATTAAACTTACATCCGAGGTTTGTACGCAAACAGGTTCCTCGACCGCGTTCATCACCAGCGACATCTTCTCGGTAAGATTGTCCACTTCCTTTTCTTGCGGCGGCGGTTCGCTCTCCGGTATCGGGACCAACACCGTGCACTGCGACCTTTCCGAATCGCAGTCTTCGTGCTTATCTTCTTTGGAACATTCGCCATTTTGGGATGATGATGAAACAGCGCATTGATTCTCTGTCAGAGTTTCTTCCAGAAGGCAGTTGGCCGAAGAACCGAGACTGCAATTGGATTCAACGTTCAGTTCGCTGTCCTCGGTATCTTCAAAAAAGTTAAATTCAAAGGATTAAAATAAATGTAAATTATCTTAATATTAATTCTGTTTTTTCTAACCTACCATCATCGACCGTTATCACTATGTTACATTCGCTTAACTTCTGCACTCCTTCTTCCAGAATATCCGCAATGCTGTCCAGTTCTTCCGGGAAACAGCGAGAGTTGCTGCTCTCCAATAAAGCCGTAACTTTGCTGTGGATCTGTAAATTGTATAATTAATTATTTTATTCCATTATTCTGAAATATATATTATAAAAGTGAAATATCTTAAATATTTCCCAAAGAAAATGCACAGAATGGAAAATTTGTTTTGAGAAGTCAACATTTAAAATATATACTAATTACAATATGAAATTAATGATTATTTCAATGAATTATAATGAATTGTAATATGATTTTACAGAATTTTAATTAATTATGAGAATTTTAGTGAATTATAAGATAATTCCAATTAATTATAAGAGGATTTTCATGAATTACAATTATATAATTTTAATTAGTACTTAGACGAATTAATTTAGTCAAGTGATTTAGTCAATTATTCTAAAAAATTATAAAATAGTTAAATCGGTCTGCATAGATTTATAAAGAAATCCAATCCAATGATCTTGGAGGAGGCCAGATCACGTGACATGGCTATAATATTGAAAATATTCTTAAAATTACAATAACTTTAGGCGCGAGCAATATTTCATTTTGCTTAATTTCAAAAAAAATTGAGAAATTCAATAAATGAACGTTCATACCCTCTCGTATTTGTAGTGATAAACGGACGTTTCGCTTTCTAATTCCTTCAGAAGGAAGAGCAATCGTCGCTTCTTCTTCTTGATTTCAGCAGCGATTTTTGTGGCAACGATCGAACGAGTCGAGCTTGGCGCCATTTTCTCAACGTATTAGGCCTAACCGCGACCATGCACCGCCGCTTTCCCCACTAAAAACAAAGAAATTCAATCAATATCAACAGCCAAACACCCGTTTCACATCACCGCTAACAAATCCTCCATCGCCTCACCGTGTTTTTCAAGTTGTCAATCGCAAAACCTTCACGAATCTCCGGAAAATCGGTTCGAAAATGCGAGATCGACGACAAATTGACCAATTGACGTTCCGCACGTTGTCTACAGAATGAACAGAAAACTCGGTCTGTACGTACCGGTACCACATCTACGTATCGATACATGGATACACCAATGAGATCATTGGAAACACAATCCCTCCCACCCAGCACCTCCCACTCGATACACAACCGTGGTACCGATACGTATCGATACAACCCCTCCCACATTCTTTTACAATGGAAACACGGCGGCGCAGTGCTGCCATCCGTCGGGGAAAGTCCGAACTAAACACATTCCACATATATACAACGTTCCATTTTTCTTGTTCCAAATTAACCATTCGATAAATAATAGCGTTCCAAATCAAACGGCACCCGAAATACATCTCCTTAGGGTCTACCAACGTTATTACATGTTTATATTCAGCAATTTCAATCGTTTTGTGAAAATATACAAGTAAAAACGATGACAATTTTAAGAAGTTTTCAAATTACACAAATTTTCAGTTCAATATTTTAATAATTATGAATTACATACAGTGTAAGGTCTTATATATGTCATATCCCAGCCCAGTCTTCTCAGATTAAACATATAATTGCAGGCAATCATGTTTCCATGCAAGCGTTAAACCTGGAAATCAAGGAAAACCTTGCCGCGACATTTCATCGAAAGGACTGAAATTCAAATTAAATAATTCCAAAGCCGATTTATAACTGTGGCACGTTGTCTAATCAGTGGAAAGCAGAGAACCTCATTCATCCTCAGTCTTACGTACTAAAAAAGACCTTACGGTTCAAACGGTACGCAAACTTTCGAATCCGCGCGGTCTTCCCACCAAAGGACATTTCCCCTTTAAGACTAGTTATTTGCGAAAAACCCTGCTTTATAAGTAGATAACCATTCAGTATTTTAACAATGTCCAATCCCAAACCCAACATCTTCCCGGGAAACAAAAATTTACGTACCGTAAGAACCGGCTTTCGTAAAATATCGGTGTATTACGGATCACAATGCGTTTCAAATTTCAAACAGTGAGTTAAAGAAAGTTTAAAACAATTTAAAATAATTCGTGACCAACACACATTGTTACACACACATTATCGCTTTTAGCATTTTGCGGCAACTCAACGCGGGAAGTTCCGAACAACGCAAATTACGCAGTATTTATATAAAATTATGGCAATAATATTACATATCATTACTGGTTTAATTGTGTTATTGCATAGTTTTATATAAAATACTAACAGAAATTAAAAGGAAAACTGTGTCCAAAAAGGTAAGGGCCATATTTTCTGCGTAAAAAGGCTTATAATTATTTCCCGCACCATTTTGAACCGGAGACATTCTTCCATTTTATGCAGAAACACTTACTTTACTGGGAGCAATCTTTAACTTACTAGCTCTTATAATACGTAATTTACTTTTTTGGACACCTCTCGTAATAAAAATGGAAGACCGCGGTAACCACCTGTCATTTACGCGAAACGAATAAGGTTCTCCGCTTCCTCTTTCACAAATAACAAGGTAATAGAAAAATAAAAGGTCATCGTAACCGTCCGGAAGATCCACGTGCCGCAGAAGGCCATCTTCACCGATGTCTATTCTCCAAGACGCGGAGACTCTTCCGTAGCGGTCCTCTGCTTCCCGGCTTCCTCTTGACGGTCAGCTCCGCCACGGTGGTCACCTTATCCCCGAACCTCTTCTCGCAATTGTTCAGCGACACCTTGTCTTCCTTGTGCACCGCGGTCACGTGCGAAGACACGATCTCCATCGCTTCCTCCGGTCCTTTGGACAGGTAAGTCTTCTCGATGCCGCAACCCCTGCACTTGAAGATGAACCTGCATTTCGTTTTCTCCCAGGTCTTCTTGTCCCCGCTTTCCTGCGCGGTCAACAGCCTCTTGCGCTGGGCACCGCTTCTCGTACTCAAACCCACACATCTAACTTCTTCTCTGGACACCGTCCCTTCTTCCGCGGCTTTACAGGAGGAAGTAACCGGCGACTTCTTATCGTACTTTCCGTTGATGACCACCTCGGGGTTCACCGTGACCACCGCGGCGCTGTGACCGTTGCTACGCGCTCTGGTCGCGGGCCTCTCCGCGAGCCACTTCCCAGAAGCACCTTCCCGGTGAGGTGACGCGACCTTCTTCGGTGTAACGCAAGCATCGGTTACCACCATCTGCGCGCAGTTGCCGGGACTCTTCGGGGAAGTTGTCTTGGCGTAGATGTACTTCCTGGGAGTGAACGTCCTTCCGTCAGCGCACGCGGCGTACTTGTTCACCATCTTGCCGTAAGGGGAAATCTCACCGTTGTTGCCGGTGTTCCTCGAGGAACCCGATCTCAGGTTGAAGGACCGTGTCCTCGCCGAATGCGAACATTCCACTTCCACGTGCCGGGAAGAAGATGAGAAAGAAGAAGTCGTAGAAGTAGAGGAAGGAGAAGGTGATGGCGGGGATATCGAGGCACTCTTTACCCCTTTCCTTCCTTTACCGTCTGTCCCAGATCCTTCTTCCGACGGACAGTCCACCGTGATTTGAGCTTTCTCACTTTTCAGATAATCTCCATCGCTGCGGCAATTTTCCACGTCGTCCGCGCGAACGGTCACCGTGTCCCTTGAGCGCAGAAAACCTTTACGCAAGGTCCTCTCCTTCACCGTGTCCTCTCTTTCAACCGTTGCCTTCTTAATGTCATCGGTAACCTCCTTCTGCAAGTAATCTCCGCTTCCGCCACCGTTCTCCACGGTCTTCTTCGAGAACACCAAACCTCTGCGCGGCTTCCTCTGGGGTTGATGCCGTAAGGTTCCCAAGTCCTCCTTCTCCTGCTGAGCCTTTTGCGACAACTCGCAGACCGGCACGGATTGCTGCCCAACTTCACCGGGTGCCGGCTCCACGTTGTCTTCCACCTACGAGTTGCAAAAACATTACAAATGACGTTGGATGATGAGGACAACCTTATTCCTTTAATTGATGGACATACACAGGTCAAGCACCGAATGAAGCATTCCCAAACAGCCATTTTTTACCTTTATTGTATTAAATAAAATTATAACGTACATTCGGAAGGTTTTTTTTCTTTAGACTGAAGAAGACATGATGTTAACTTGAGGAAGCTTGATGTAATTACAAAGGACATTGAAAGATTTTCAATAAATTTGTTCCAGCATCATGCGCATTAGAAGAAAACTGCTTTCAAATTTCAACTGATTTCCTACGTTTCTTGCGCGAAAAATATTGCTAACGGTTTGAAATGCGCACGGACCCTTTCCGCGCTGCCGAGGAAAACACGAACCTAAAAACTATACTTACATTCGCATCCTGAAACCGGTCACTTATGTCATCCAGAGGAATGCTGCAACGCCGTGCCAACTCGGTTACGCGGACCTCTTTCTTAGGGGTAACTTCCACGACCGGCACCGGCGTATCGGGGTCCGGCACCGAATCCGAACCGCTCCTCCGAAGGTTCCAGACTTTCCGCGACTCCTTTTCGGCGCAAACCACGTGTCCTTCTTCATCGCCATCCGCTCTACAATTCCCACTGTCTCCGTTATCCACACGTACCAGTCCATCAGTCTCTTTTATCTCCGCGCCAGAGTTGGAAGACTCATCATCTATGGTCACCACTTCCACGGCCCTTTTCTGGGTGTGGGACTTTATTTCGGCCTCCGTCATTCGCGCTAATCTCACGGACAACCCCTTCAGATTCTTCCTCAGCTCCCGGGATCTCTTGTTTAGTCCTACCAACAGAAACACGCCAACGGTAAGTTACACGACAACCACCACAGACATCCAGAATAACTGAGCCTCCGTTATGTAACAGACCCGAGAACAGACCTCACCCCCCAATCGAAGAGTTCACCAAGGACACAGTATACTGGGTTAGGACCCTGCACTCTCGTGCTTGATTGGGACCTCGGCGTAACCATACTTACCGCTCCCACAACTACCGGTATTGAAATTGATGCACTTGCGTACCAAATGAAGCAACCCCACACACTTTGCGGAGATACCACCAAGGAGTTCGATACTTAGGTTCAGGAGTGGCAACTGGCGGCAGGAGCTTCGTTACCTATGCGCTCGATCCGCCA
>JAQFZQ010003511.1:0-10574 GCA_034696005.1 Glomeris marginata | reverse complement strand
TGTGGCGGCCGACCTCTGGGTGGAGCGTCGGTTTATATCTGGAAATCAATGATATACTTTAAGTATTTGAAGAAAAACACCGACATTCCGGCTTTACTTTACGATAAACTAATTAAAAACGAGTAAAAAGACAAACCTATATCATTTTCCAGTGCTGTGTTTAACGGATTCACATAAACAAGATGAAGTTCGTCGTCTGATGTCGGAAACTCCGTTGTTGAAAGCGCCGTTATAATGACGCTCTATCCTCGAGTCTTTCGGCCGCAACTACACGAAGATTGCGCAGATTCAAAATCCGAAATGCGCTGTACACGACAGAATTGCCTTTTAAAACGACTGTAATTCCGACTAAAATCTATCATTTACAACACCTACCTTGACACTGAATCTTCTTATATGTAACTGACGGGAATAATAGCTGAATTTGTGAATATTTGTGTTCATAATCGATCGATCTAATGACATCTTCAATCCAGTGCAGCATCGTTTACGATTGTTGTTCTGGTAACACTACCCTAACGCCACCTCTCGGCCAACTCGTAAAGCTTTACCATAACAATACTACCTTACGAAAGTCATATTCTCCATTGTAATTAAAATAAATACCTGTTTCGAAGATGCTTAAATATTTATTTGCAGACAGCGGCAGAACATAGAAAAAGGTTGATTTGTTATCCTGGGCGTGAACAATTGAAAGTGGGCGTTGCAAATTAAGCAGTGGGCGGAGCCTATGAATCTTTCTTCACCTTACACACACTATAGTCATTTCAAGTAATGCTATTTTATGGCCGATGATATGATTTAACGTAAAAAAGACTAGTGTTCGGTGTCGTTTTCGGTCTCAAGAGCCCCGTGGGTCTTCCGGTGGGTCTGGTACGTAGTCGGGTACGCGAAGGCCTCCTCGCAACCGGGGTAGTCGCACCGGTACGGCTTCTCGTTCAAGTGCAGCAACCGTACGTGCCTATCCAGATGGGACCTGTCCGTGAACCTCACCCCGCATCTCTCGTACGAGCACTGAAACTCCTTGATGCCCAAGTGTTGGATTCGGTAGTGCCGCATCATCTTCGGCGCCGTGCTGTACACCTTGGGACACCCGGGGTCCTTGCACGGATGCAACCTGTGGGACCTCGCGTGCCTCTGAACCTTACACAAGCTCTTGAAAGTCTTTTTGCACCCTTCGTGCGGACAAGTGTACTCCGGCTTCTCTACAATAACTTCCCGCAAGTGACACGCACCATGTTCCCGTAGCTCTCTCTGACAGGCAAACAACCTACCGCAACTTTTCTGAGGGCACCGGAACGTCTCGTTTAACCGGTGACCCAAAATATGGGTTTCAAGCTGATCGGAGTCTTTGAACGGGACGCGGTAGATGTCGCAGTCCCGCCAGCGACACGAGGGTGTCTCTTCACCGGAGTGTTCTTCTAAAATGTGAGGGACAAGTCGGGCAACTGTGAACACCCTCCCACACATCCTTGGTACCCCGGTTGAGGTTACTTCATCCTCCATGTCCCACCGGCACTTCTGATAAGACCTCGTCCTTCCGTTGTTCTCCTCCTTCTGGCTTTCGCGTAACACAACACGTTCCTCCGTACCGGCACTTGACCCGTTACGGTCCCCAAGGTCTTCGTTTTCTGGTTCCTCCATCTCTAATTGTACATTGTTGGTGTCCATGTCCTTCGACGCTGTTTGGTTCTCGTTGGTCATCGACGTATCATTTGATATCTATGTAAAAGTGACATTGTAACACGCAAAGTGGATATTTTTAATTTATATACTTGCAATGGAAACCTGTCTATGGTAAATTGGAACTTGTCTACTGTGGAAACCAACCTTTCAATGGTGGAATGGAAAAAACCAATAAATTAGCCACCATTGAAAGACTTTTCCACCACAAACAGGGTTTTTTAATTGCAATTTTGGTGTTTCGGTGTGAAAATGTTTAGATTTTCCAGCATACACAGGTTTCCACAATAGACACAATTAAATGAAACCTGTTTACGATGGAATCTGAAGGAAATGAAAGAACTTTCCACCATAAACAGATTTTTAAACATATATAAAAGTTTTTAAACAGTATTATTACACTTTGTGTTGTTATTGGTGTGAAAATATTTGAATTTTCCATCATAGACAGGTTGCCACGATAGACAGATTAAAGAGAAACCTGTTTATGATGGAATCTGAAGGTGCAGGAAATAATTTCCACCATAGACAGATTTTTAAAGCATATATAGGCTATTTAAAAACAAAAACAATGCTGTGAATTGGCCAAAAGTCAAAATCTTCCACCATTTTAAAATGTAGTTTCCACCATAGACAGGTTTCACTGAACCATAAAATTACAAATGAGTCTTTTTCCAGGTTTAGTTGAATTTCAGGCCGATGTTCCAAAATCTCATCTTCAGTCAAAGAAACCTGCAATAAAAACATTTAAAAAACATAAATATGATCAATATATTTAGTGAGCTGTTATTCATGGTTACAATTGAAATAATATTACTAATATGTCCTGCTGTGGTTCTTCATGCGCAACAGTGGGTAAAACGTGTTGCCAGACTTCCAGAGTAGTATTAATCCCAGGTTGTACTACCTGCAAATAAATATTATAATGATACATTTAATTATGGATTCAATATTTTAATAAAATAAATCAAATTAGTTCATTATTTTCCTGTATTCCACTACTTTCATAGCGTGATAATCTCTTCTTCAGGAGTGCAACAGTTTGTTGTACTTCTTTCAATGACTTTTCAATATTAGCTGCAAATAAAAATGAAAAACAATTTGAATTTTCAAATTCTTGTTTAATTTCAAACATTAAAAAAGCAATAAACGTAAATAACAGTCTGTATATAATACACACCGACTTCTTTGTAGTGACCTTCCAGTATTTTCTCCAAATTCCGCGCTTTTTTCAAGTAGAAATCTCTCTGGTGTTTGTTTTCACAGCAATTTTTACAAGTTTGAACTCGCGATTCCGCCATTTTGTCAACGGATTTCTGCAATTTCTTCTTCTATGATCGTTTCTTCTCGCAAAAAATCACTTTACCGCATTTATCTATTCCAAACGTACGTGGAAAACATCAAGGAAAACATACAATCCGCTGAAACTGGAAACTCCCGCTCGAAATCGCCATTTTTCATGGCACATATTAAAATAAACCACTCCCATACAAGTCTTGATAACAGAGTAGTTCCCGCATACCCCGCGAGAGGCGCTTTGCCAGATGCAGCAGCCAATAGCAGTGCTAGAACAGTTTCGACAAAATTACGACTATGCTGGCATCTCTCGGGATAAATGAAAACTACATAGGTCCTGGTTGCCTGGTTAGAAATCGGTTCAACTTCATTGTAGATGGCGCCACTGTAACGAGGGCGAACGATACTAGCTAGATATCGAATGCGGTTGTTCGGTGCGTACCGGTACGCGTAGGCACGCCCATTGGCATCGAGATTTGCATGGAGACACAGGAGTACCGGTACTGTCTAGGGCGTATCAAGCACGTATCGAAGCGTATCAAACCCTATCAAACACGTATCGAGGCGTATCGACGCGTTTGTTGATGCGAACAAAGGTGGATGCGAGTATCTGGGACCTTTCCCCCGGTGTTTCGACGATGGATAGTGAAAATGGAGAACCGATTGACGATCGTGAATGTGAATCTGGGATCGTAGAAGAGGAAACCGACGCGAACGGCGATTTTGAACTGAAATTGCGACCGATACGGGTGCAAATATGCAACACCTGTGTGACATTCAAGCTGGAACGTGATTTTCTGTTCGGAAAATGCGAGAATTTCGAACGCCAAGTAACGGAACTCAAACTCGAAAACGGTTTGTTTACATCTTTTCCTCCTAATCCACCTATAAATCCTTCTAAATCGACCAATTTCCTCTATTCTATATATAGTCATAACGATGTTTTCGTGGATGCCGTTCACTAAGCCCCTCCCATCGCTCAACCTGATTGGCTCAAATCAAATACGCAATCGTGACGTTTTTAAACGGGAAGAATAAATGGGAGGAGCTTATTAGGTATTATTTTAAAGTTGCCCAGACTATATATAATTAATAATTGTTATTTTTGCAGCCGAATTGAAGAATTCACTGAAGAATAAAGATAAAGAAATACAGCGGTTGATGGAAATGACTCCGCGTGATAGTACAGCGAAGGATATTCAATACGATGAATATAATAACTTCGGCGAGATCACATCGCGTGACACTACGCACAATACCGAGGATTACAACGGTGAAAATGAGGAATACGAAGGAAATGTCCATAATTCAGAAGAAATGGTGTTTGAAAATGTAAATTGTTTACTGTTTCGCTGAACATTTCGAATTGAACAGCATTAATTTATTTTTTATTTTTTTTACTAGTTTGTCCAGAAGGAACATGGTGAACCGGAGAAAATGGGAATGGTAGGAAAGGAGAATTTACCATTCGACAGATGGACAGACTTTCAAGAAATGATGTGTTCCCGGATGAACGAGAACGGAGAAGTTATCGTGAAGGAAGAACCGGAAGACGTAGAAGATGAATTAACGGATAACGAAGATAATGAAGATGAAGAAGAGTTATCAGAGGAGGAGGATGATGATGATGATGATGCGTGGGATCAACCGTACGAAGTGGAAGCTGTTATTCACGAAGAATCGGACGAAGTAAAATTCTCCTTTAATTTTACATACCGTATATTTTCTAACAAAAGCCGGTCTCCAATTGAAGCCGGGTCTGAAAATCCAAAATTTAAATAGAAGCCCGGGCTTGTATAAGAAAATTTACGGTAATATTAATAAACAAGCTAAAAATTACAGCGATTCATTATATCGCGTTAACCGTTTCAGTCATTCGAGTTGCCGAAACCTGCGCGCAAAAGGAGAAAAGCGAGAACTTTAGAAGCTACTGAAACCGATAACAGTGATAGGCAACAGGTATTGTATTATTTCCCTATATTTTTTAAATGCTCAAAAAATTGTTTGGTACGCATAACATACGTGACACAACATTTCGTAATTTTCACAACTTCGGTTGCAAAGTTACGCAAACCAAACAATATTTTACGCTGTCATTTAAAACAGATATTTACGCAGACCAAACAATTTTTTAAGCCATACAAAACATTTATTTTACCGTAAAATTAATTTATATACTTGTACACTAACCGAGCTTGTTTTGCGGGCAAAGTTGCGTAAAATAATTTTGGAAAACTAGTTGAGGAACACAGAAATATTATTTAAGGGGAAAAAAAAGAGGGATTTGTTAGCGGAAAGGTCTTTGAGAAGTTATGCGAACCAAACAGTTTCACGCGTTGACCTAGTCCTCAAACCAGAAAGTTCGCTGAGCGGCCGGATTGTTCTTAGATATGCCGTTGGATAACCGAGGATAAAAGCGGCGTAACGACACGGTGTGACCAAGTGTTCACCACCATCAAGGAGATAGTGACTCACATCACTTGGAAGCACATCGGTAAAACGAAACCAAACTGCACCAATTTCCTCTGCTTCTGGGAAGATTGCCGTCTCAAGGACCACGCGTTCCGCGTCAAGCAGAAACTAGTGAACCACCTTCGGATGCATACCGGCGAAAGACCCTACCGGTGCCCCTTCGAAGGATGCGGGAAGACATTCCCGCACAAGGCCAACGTGTACCAGCACAAGAAGTGCCACATGTTCACCAGGATCCCTTGCACGTACCCCGGTTGCCGGAAGATATTTAGCCGCAAGCAGAACCGGGATGACCACTACCGTGTAATCCACTTGGGGGACGACCGGCTCCAGTGCACGGTGCCCGACTGCGGCAAGTTGTTCGCCAAGCCGGCAAGTCTACGCGCGCACATTGAAAGGCACGCGAGTGAAAAGATGTACTATTGCAAGGTTGCGGCTTGTAAGGGGCTCCATTTCCCCAGCAAGTTTGCGTTGGAGCAGCATCGCGTCAAACACGCCGAAGCCAAGATGCACAAGTGCGTTTTCGAAGGGTGCGCCAAGATGTTCACGATGAAGCGGGATCTTCAGAAGCACGTGCACACGCACTCGATCGTGGTTCCACCGGTACCTTCCGACATACAGTCTGCCGCCACCAGCCCCACTGTTGCCCCTGTTATCGTTCAGACACCCGTGATCCAGCCCCTGATTGTGCAGCCGGTTACCCCTCAGGTGCCAACCGTGAATCCCGGTACCCCTCAAAATCTCATCGTGAGGCCCATTACCCCTCAAACTCTCGCCGTGCAACCAGTTATCCCCCAAGCTCATGTCATGCGGCAGATAGCCCCCAGATCTCCTATCCAGCAGCAGATTATCCCTAGACCTCCCACCTTCCAGCCGGGAATCCCTCAAACTCGAATCATGCAGCCGGGAATCCCTCAAGCTCCCATTATGCAACCCACAATCGTGAACGCTCCGAACGGTGGACAGTACATGCTTCTTCTACCGGCTAATATGAACTTCATGTTGAAACCACCGTAAAAAGACACCAAACGCATTCTGATGCATTTGAATATTGGCTACGCTGTGTGAAAGAACATTATATAGGTTACATTATTTCGTGCGTGTTAAGGAGTTTACGGGAAATGATTAAATGTCAAAACGCGTAGTGATTCCACGGTCAAGATTGCAGTGCGGAAAAACCCTTACCGTAGTAGACTATGGAAAACGAAACTATTTTTTGTTTAATTTTGGCTGTTTTCGAAAGGAAGGAAGATGTAAAGTTTAACCGCGTACGAAGAAACGTGTACCCGCTATACTTTCCGCGATGTTAACGTGAAAGCATGAAGGAAGTACTGCATTCTTGAATGCGAAAGCACTATACCTGTAAGGATCTGTTGTTTCTAGATATGCAAGTGGATTACCGGGGACAGGTCTAGCAAAGAACCAAAGACATGCGACAAAGTGTTGGCGACCAGCAAGGCCATGGTGATGCACGTCACTCGCAAACATATCCGCGAATCCAAATCCGGTTCCTTCGCGTGCTTCTGGGAAAGTTGCCGCATGAAGGATCACGTGTTCCGCGTCAAACAGAATCTCGTCAAACACCTTCGCATGCACACCGGCGAGAGACCTTACAAGTGCCCCGTCGAAGGGTGCGGCAAGACATTCCCGCACAGGGCTAACGTTTACCAGCACAAGAGGTCCCACCTGTTAAGAAGGATCTTGTGCACGTACCCCGGCTGCAAGATATCGTTCAGCCGGAAGCAGAACTTGGATGCCCACTACCGTGTAATCCACTTGGGAGACGACAGCCTCAAGTGCACGGTGCCGGACTGCGGCAAGTTGTTCACCAGCGTGTTGAACCTACGCACGCATATGGAAAGGCACGCGAACTCTAAGCCTTATTACTGCAAGTTTGCGGTGTGCAAGGGGCTCCAGTTCCCCAGCAAGTACGCGTTGGATCAGCACCGCCTCAAGCATGTCGATAAAAAGGTGCACACGTGTGACTACGAAGGGTGCAGCAAGATGTTCACCACGAAGAAGGAGCTTCAGAAGCACACGTACACGCACTCGAGTAACGTACCATCCGAGTTACTGCCCGCAACCACCAGATCCACCGTCTCTCCACCTATCATCGCTCAGACATCCGCGATCCGGCCCCCGATTGCGAAACCGGTTAATCCTCAAACTCCCTACATCCCTCAAGCCACCAACGTGAAGCCGGTCATCCCTGAAACACCAAACGTGCCACCGTTTATCCTTCAAGCCGTGCAGCCGGTCACCCCACAAACTTCTTTCGTGCCATCAAACATCCCTCGAACTCCCTTCCTGCAGCAGACCAGACCTCAACTTCCAAATGTGCCATCAAACATCCCTCAAACTCACTTCCTGCAGCAGACCATCCCTCAATTTCCAAATGTGCCACCAAACATCCCTCAAACCTTCCAGCAGCAGACTATTCCTCGAACACCCTTCCAGCAGCAGACCATCCCTCAAACTCCCTTCCAGCAGCAGATTATTCCTCAAACTCCCTTCCAGCAGCAGACCATCCCTCAAAATCATACTCTGCAGCCGGGGAACCCTCAAGCTCCCGTAATGCAACCCACAATAGTCAACGCTCCAAACGGGAGGCGGTACATGCTCCTTCTACCGGCCAATATGGATTTTGTATTGAAACCAACGTAAAGAGACACCGAACACATTCTGAGTAATAGACTAATGCTTGTGCCCAGTCCTGGTATATTGGACCATCGGTTCAATCATATTACGAGAAATTACTTCGCTACCTAAGCCTACTTGATACTGTCCATTAGAAGTTGTGTACTTCATTCGTTTCATTTGGGACTTGTCGAATAAACAGCAGTGATACATTGGAAATGTTGGTTACATTTGCGCAATCCAGCAGAATATTATAGTATCTAACATTATTTTGTACGTGATTATACAAGGGAAATGATCAATCGTCAAATTTAAAAATGTATAGTGATTCCACGGTCAAGATTGCAGCGCGGTAGAACACTGAATACAGTAGCCGAATAAGTAATGAAATAAAAGTTCTTGTGTAATAGCAATGGGTTCAATTGACCGCAGATCTCGTAAAAAGTATTATCCGCAATCAACTGGAGTATAGTGTCTAAATTGCAAGCAATATCATTTAAAGATGTTAAAGAGAAACGTAGGAAGTACTGCACACTTGAATGCGGAAGCACTATAGCGGTCAGAATCTGTTGTTTTTAGATATGCAAGTGGATTTCCCAGGACACATCTGGCGACTCGCAGACATGCAACGAAGTGTTCGCGAACACCAAGGCCATAGTCACGCACATCACCCGAAAGCACGCCCGCGAATCCGATTCCGGCTTCTTGTGCCTCTGGGAAAGTTGCCGGATGAAGGACCACACGTTCCGTGTCAAACAGCACCTCGTCAAACATCTCCGGATGCACACCGGAGAGAGACCTTACAAGTGCCCAGTCGAAGGGTGCGGAAAGACCTTCCCGCACAGCACCAACTTGTACCAGCACAAGAAGTGCCACTTGATCACGAGTTACCCTTGCGTGGGTCCGGGATGCCGGAAGGTCTTCTTGCGTAAGCAGAGTGCCGATGAACATTACAAGCTAGTGCACGCGAAGGATACGGTACACAGATGCACCAAGCCGGGCTGCGGGAAGGTGTTCGTGAGACCCGCAAAGCTACGCGCGCACCTCTTGGCGCACACGCGTGCCAAAACGTACAGCTGCACGTGGAGCGGTTGTGAAGGGATGGAGTTTGCGTGCCGGGAATCTTGGTTACAGCACAAGGCCATTCACACGAACAAGTACAAATGTACCGTCGAAGGCTGCGAACAAATGTTCGCCGCCAAAAAGCATCTCAAGAAACATGTACGCCAGCATTCCGATGGCTCGACGCAACCGGTAACCCCGAAGCCTGTCATGCAACCTATTCTTTACGAGGAATGGTGACCTCACCTATATTAATTTCCTTTAATTTTGTTACAAAACATGTTGTGTTAATGAAACGTATGTTTTTTGCGAAGGAATTCACAATTTATTGCTAAAATCATAGTGCTTCCGTACTCAAGAATGCAGCATTATTGTGTGTATGCAACATGTAGGTTGTACTATAAACGAGTGCACTCTTGAATGTGGACTCACTATAGTTTTATTATTTTTTTTATTTTATGGAAAATTTATATTATTCTGAAGTGTAACGTAGTTGGACCAATTCTTAGTTTTCTAAACGAATGTAACGATTTATTGCTAAATCGCTATAGTGCTTCCATACTCAAGAATGCAGCATTTTTCTATGTAGGTGTAGGGTAATTTGTACTACAAGCGTGTGCATTCTTGACTGCGGATGCACTATAGTTTCTTTATTTTATTTTATTTTAAAGTTAAAATGGCTGTATTCCCTAAATGTAACATGTGTAGCCATTTGTTTTATATATACTTTGTATGGCAAACTTAAAATGTACAGAAATTATGTACAAGTTCATTTATCCGATAATTACTTTTCGTTTGGTTTCCAATAGGCAGCAACATGGGCCACGGTTGTACCACTATACTTTTGACATATTTCATGGAGAAAATTGCCACTGAATGTGTTAATAATAATAAACATGTTTATTTATAATGACATTTTACTGATTTTTCATATGCTGTAGCAATAGCCAAACTACAGGAACTAATCGTTTCAAAAAACTATTCACTTTACGCTAGTCAATGTAGGTTTTAGAATGACTGGAGTCTGTACAAATTCTTAAATTTCTACCCATAAATATAGAGTAAGAACTTTTTAAGTATTGAAAACTGGAATTTCCCAAATTATTTAAATTTAAAATAATTATGAAAGGATAGGCCTAACTTTTTGAAAATTACTTTTGAAACCCTTGACATTGGAATATTAGAGAACAAGAACCTCAAGGACCTTACATCCTTTCCAGCAACTTATTATTATAACTAAACACACCTTATTAGACTTGAGCTTGGAATCCAAGGAGATTGGAATCCATGAATATTCAAGATGGCCGCCAAGTAATTTCCTGTAAAACAAAAATAAATTTATTTATAAGGTGCATTACGATCTCAACTAAATTATCTATAGAAAATCTTTAAATTATCAGCAATATTGTGTCATACAGTTAAAA
>JAQFZQ010003510.1:0-10579 GCA_034696005.1 Glomeris marginata | reverse complement strand
CTGAAAGACGGGTGTACAAGGAAAGTGTTTACTAATGTATTTAGAATCTTCTACTTGTAGTATGTTTCTCCTAATGTTAAGTGACGAGATATTACATTAGGAGAAACATACTACAAGTAGAAGATTCTAAATACACTAGTCATTTTAATTAATCTTGGCCACTCTTGGTATTATTTTTTTTTTGTCTCATACCGATCACTATACTCGTCAACACAGCTATATATGTATTTTCCATTCTGTGTTTTATTACAGTTTACAATGTGTTAGTCACAGGTACTAAAAGTTCACCACGTGATTAGCTGTCACCACAGAAATATTTGACGATGAGCTCAATTTTCTTTACTTTCTTTGTTCAATTGCTCAGCATGTTTACTCGTGACTGATATCACCTTTTTCGTCATTTGCAAGTGTTGCATCTCCAAATCTCTAGATTTCTGCCTGCAAAGTTTGATTTGTTGCGATGCAGAGAACAAGTTGTCCGATGCCAATACGCTAGCGTATTCCGCATCAACTCGAAAAGCTGTTTCCGCCACAGCTTCCACGAGACTTGTTACGCTGAGCATGAACAATTCCAAATCCTGGTGAAATGCCATTAAACCGCAATTACTTACATGACATAAATACCTTACTATAGTGCATATTCGCAACTATATGCTTACATTGGCAGATTTCTTGCAGCTTTCAACAGCGGACCTTGCGGCAATTATCTGTTGTTCCACCACATCCTGCGTGTACTCATTACCCAAAACTTCCATACTGTACTCCGTAAGGGAAATTAGAGTACCAAGAGCCTGGATTAGTTTTATAATTATATTCCAAAGATGTAACTATTGCATTATAAACAAATATTTCACAACTTGCTTTTTGGTATTCGCTCTCTGCTTCCAGTATGGCTGTCGTTGTCAAGTTCAGTATTCTCAAAACTGAAATTACAGAGTCCGTTGTTGATTGTTTCAAAAGGTAACTGGGAGTTAACCTTTCAGGATCAGTTTGAATCTGTACAATTAAAATAAAAGGAAATTTCCATGTGTATACTTAAGTGCATCAAGATTGCAAAAATGCAACAGTGTATTACGTTCAATTTGGGAACATCAATATTCTGTTTATTCATCTGTGCATTTGCAAGCACGGCTGTGCAAAACCCTACTTTTCTTCCAACACTGTTCCCTTTTGAGATGAATCGCCTCAAAATAGGCCTAACTGTGGATGTTGTCCTGTTGTATCAATTATACACAAGAAAACGGAATCTAATTATTCGTGCAATAGATACAGCATACGTAATTTATACCGAAAAATGTAATGTTCACCTCGCCAATCCACCAGAAATAAATGCGCAATAACCGCAAAAACTCATTGCAAAATTTGAAGATTCTGCGTTTTCTTTTTGGGTGATGCACGGAAGCTGTCCATCAGGGGGTTTGCATCGACAAAAACGCTTCGTCTTGTGTTGCTTCGATCGTTGCAACAGGTCGTAGTTCATCACTAGTCCGGCAGAGGAGTCTCGGAGCGTTTCCGTTGGCCAGAGATCAAAGGCGGTTGAATTTTGGCGCCATTCTCGCATACTACGAGCAATGGCGGATGGGATGGACAACACCAAAGCTTTCATTGACGATTGCGAAAAGAATCATGACGACAGTGGTGCAATCACAATGGTCGATGTTTTGGAAGAAGAACAAGAACTTGAAGACGATGCGAACGCGGTTTTGGGCGCCAGCGACGACCAAAACTGCACTTATCCACAGGTCATTCAAAACCATTCATTGTGTGCCATTTTTTTTTTTTAGTGTATACGGATTTACTGGGTGATCGTCGCATTTTATAATTCATTATTCAACTTACAGGGTTACGTAAAGAGACAGGCACTTTACGCTTGTTTTTCATGCACTGAAGAGTCGGGAGCTTCTGCAGGAATCTGTTTAGCATGCAGCTACGCTTGTCATGAAGGACACAAGTTATTCGAATTGTACACAAAGAGGTATACATCAGTTATAATGTTAATTTTTATAATCAGGTCCAATAAATTAATGTGGTTATTATTGTTTCAGAGATTTCCGTTGTGACTGCGGCAACCAGAAGTTGTCTGGAAACCCTTGCAAGCTATTTAGGGTATTCATTTCATTTCATATTGCATGTAAATTTCTTTCAAGTACAGAGAATTCCGCATTGATTTGAAATTTCAGAGCAAAGACCAAAGCAATGAAAAGAATTTGTACAACCAGAATTTCAGAGGTGTCTATTGCACTTGCGCGAGGCCGTATCCAGACCCCGATGATGATGTCAGTAATTACATATGTGAATGTGATTATTTTACTGATTGACAAATTGCCAGTAGATGTTGATTTATTTTTGTATGCTTTATCAGATTGAAGACGAGATGATTCAGTGTGTAATCTGCGAGGACTGGCACCACGCAAGAGTAAGAATTAAGATTCATCGTATAACCCAACGTTAAAAACTTTTCTCCAATTTCTATAACTTTGCCATTTTATAGCATTTGGGAACACCTGTTCCACCTGGTAGCGACTACAGCGAAATGGTTTGTCAGAATTGCATGGAGGGGTGCAATTTCCTCTGGGCGTACCAGACTGCAACCCTGGGTAAACATTTGGTCTTGCGTACGACAAGATCATGCGGTATCTAATACAGTTGACCGTGGGTTATTTTAGAAGTGGTGAAATTGGAGAATTCAGTCGTCGACAAGGAGGTGGACATTATAAATGGCGAGATTTCAAAAGAAGAGATTCTTGGCAATGGTGAGAATCATCCTGATGTTAATAGGATGCCAACAGTTAAGGTAAAAAAATGGCCACACTGGAATATAGTTTGGTTATTAGCCTGACATATTTTTGATAAACGATTGTAATTTGTTACAAGGTGGAAACTCAGAACACAGGAGGGAAATCTTATGTGGGGAAATGTATGTTTGAAACCCTTCCGTCGAAGCAATCTACTCAAAAGAGTGGTGTGGCTACATTTTGGCCTGAAGGATGGAGACAAAAGCTGTGCAAGTGCACCAAATGCCAGGTATGTTTTATAAAAGTTTTTGTAAATTAGTAAATGCAACTGATGATGATGTTTAATTTTATAGGCCATGTATACCGAAATGAAAGTAGCTTACCTGTTGGACGATGAGGACACTGTTCAGCAATATGAAGAACAAGGCAAAGCCAAACACTCCGGTGAATCCCAATATGATAGAGGCATGCAAGCATTATCTGGTCTTGGCAGGGTGCAACAAGTGGAAGCTATGCATGGTAAAAAAAAAAAATACGAATTATTTACATGTTGCAACATCTAATACTTTATAATGTGTACAATTATTTTCAGAATACAATGACATGAAATCAGAGCTGAAGGATTTTTTAAAACAGTTTGTAGAAGCAAGAAAGGCAATATATAGTTTTCTAAGTTAAACATTCTTTTAAATCAGTATTGCTTAATGATTTTTTTTGTGGTAGGTTGTACGTAAGGAAGATATTGAAGAATTCTTTGATCAGATGCGCGCAAGAAAAAGACAACGTTTGGAGGTCTCGGTGCCATTCTTTTGTAGATAGCGTCTAAAACCGTTGTGCATTATTTCACAATATGGATGTCTGGACCAGATACGTTTTATTTCATCTGGCTAATTTCTGTAATTTTTCAACACGTCTATTTTTATTGCGGGAAGGATTTCGTGCCGCTTGCACTTTTTGTTCGCTTATACGTACATGCAAGAAAACATTTTATTGTTTTATTTACAGTTCGCTTCAATTAAATTTTGACATACTAATTTTAAAGTGCATGTTATAGCTCTTGTGAATAGGAGTTTTGCAATTCATTTTGCTGTACCAATTTTGTGCAAATAAATATGTGCAGGTGAAAAGTTGGTCATTATTTAACGCGACAAATATTCCTAAGGATTTCATTTGAAACGCTGAATTTTGCGAAATAATTACAGGACAGAGGATACAATGTAAAGATTTTACTTCCTGTCATGTTCCAGCAGCCAAAATATACCAGTTAGGCTTAAGTCTGAAATTTACTGTTGTCAGTGAATTAAAGGAGGAATATTATAAACGTCAATATGCATATCGTGATACGCAATTTCTCAAACGACAACGGAAGCACACCAGCACACGCAACGTGCAAACTTAATTGGAAATCTTTAAGCCCAAATCTAGCGATTGCGTTTCCAAAATTGCATGGCCTAAAAATTGATCCTACAACGGCTTTGTTGTCGTATATTCAGCTTCCCATTGCTTATTCAAAGGATGTAGCTGAATAAAGTCTTTGAGCATTAGAAATGCCTCTCCAATATGAAGTATTAAATCGGAAAAAGAGATTTCTTACCACGCAAGATGGGGTATTGGCTTTCGAATCTTTCCTTTCCACAATGGCGTCGCTTTGTATACATGCATGTTGACAACTGGTTTTTAAAACAATGGCGCCGTTTTGCGCAAAAGTTGACAACAGGTACGTAATTAGTGCGTCAGAGTTCAAATAGGATGGTCATTACAACTTTGAAGTGCATCTAGACTGCTGCCTTGATTACACTCATTTGAATTTCTAAAACCGGTTGACGGAGACCAAAATAGCACGTACCTTGATGACGTCACTGGTTCCATCTACCAGCTAATCAGCACACTACTTTTGAAACGTCATCGAGTATAAATAAATACTTTATTATTATGATCGAGCAAAGGAGAATGTATTATAATGCGTTATTGACATTCGGTTGCAAAATTGTAGGAAATAAATACTTCTTAATTATTCAATAAAATATCATTCCCAGTGTCACACACGTAATTCGATCGATTTGCAAAAAGTCGTAATGATATACTAATAATAATTATGATAATAATACTCAAATATAATAAATACCAGATCCAAAAATGCGTTATTTATATTATACCGAAATGCGAATATTTATACCAAAAACATGCAAGAATCTTGACTTCGTACGTTGGAAGGAGGAGGAGGAGGGAAGGGCGGGGCCAAGGTGGGCGGGGTCATCAGATTTTCTTTGCCAACTCTATTATTAGACGGATGAAGAGAGAAGACAATGCAGTGAGACAGTGGTGACAAAGATATCAGAGATATACATGGGATTTTCATAGTATTTATATCGATATAACTACACTAACTGGCCATTGCTATTTGACTAATATTTATCACGTGGGCGTGTCCATATCCACGGTTTCAATTCCAACGCAACATGTAAATAATAACACAATACAAACCGAAAAATCAGTTTATACTACAATAAAGTGCAATAAATAATATGTATACAATATACTTTTTCAATAATAATATATTGAATCACACTTTCTGTCGTTTGTAGACTGCTATTGTTTACTATATGTGTGCCATAGTGATAATAAACAATATTGAGGAAATCAAACCAAACAGTCTATGGAAAAAAATTGCCATTTAATTGCGATATATTAAACGCAACAAAATCCAACATTAAAATTAAAGCTACCTTACCAGAGTTTTTTTCTTCAAAACAGAAAAAAAAATAGTTTAAATACAATATAAAGGAATGGTACAGTGTGGAATGTGCTCTTAATATAGGTTATATAATATACTGAAATACTGATTGATACGCAAAAATAACTGAAGAAATCGATCAACAACCGTGTCACATTCTACAATAATTACAATAATACATGTCGAGTTTAAAGGAGTGTTAAAATTGAGATAAAAAGTTTGAGTTTTGAAGAAATATGGAGGGATATGTGGGGTGGGGGGCTGTTCGGATTTCGGTAATTATTATGTATGTACTACAATATCTTTCACTCACATATTTGTAATTTGGTTGAATTACAGTAGAATTACTGACAGATATACGACGTAAGTTGGCGCAAAAATTGTTGGCTTTGTACTCTCACCACACCACACTGCAGCAACATGGAAAAACCTTGTATGTATGTAATTATATGTAGTTACCTATATAGCTTGTATAATGGGGTTATAGTGTAAAACGTTTGTTTGCGGATTTGAGACAAGATATAGAGATAGAGACGAAGAAGAGACATTACACGAGAGACATAGAAGCATCGAGTGAAGATAAAAGAATATATCAGGCAAATCATTGTACGAACGTACTGCATATACTTACAGTACTATAATATAGTATAGTATAACACAGAATACAGTACTATACACTTTTGTCAAAAGTCGGAAGGAAGATTTGGGATGTGCGCACTTTCTCTTATAACGGCACTCTGCACTTTTCAAGAAAGCAACAGCACCTTTGAAAAAAAGTTGCCTTTTTGTTCCAACTTTTTTTTTCTTTTATTTCTATATTATTATTATTATAGCTCTAAAAATGGAGAGATAAAGTGCAGTGTGCTGAATAGGAGCGCAACTGATTTCTTCAAAATGACAAATATCAAATGGAAAATGATTCTTTTCCTGCCACTTGGGGCCAATATGGGGGTTGAAGGTGGGTATCACATGTTTTGGAGAGGTCAAATGATGACCCCGGCCTTTTGCAGATCACAAGGAAGGCACTTTCTTTGGCCACCCAAAGGCAGGGAAAAACCATTTCTTTACACATATACACGCCAGCTAAATTATGTATCATCATCGTAATCATCATCATCATCATCATCGTTATTATTATTATCTGATCCTCATCATCCTAATCATCATCATTATCAATTGCCCCAAGAAAAGCGCTTTGACTTCTCCAAAATCCGCGCTGCACGTTTTCATGGACAGGAAAATACTCACAAATTAAAAATCTGGCCAACAGAGGGAACTGTTTGATATACAGGCAGAGAAAAGTTGCGAAATTATGAAGCATTTGTAAAAAGGGTGGAATTATAAGATCAGAAAATGGTACATCACATTTATTTTTGTCGTTTTACAGAGCGGTTCAAATGTCTGGACACGTATTGAAAGAGCAATTTTGACCTGTAGTGTGACGTCATCTTGTGATTTTTTTTCCTTCAGGGATTAAAAAACCTGGAATATTACTTTCAGCTTTAAATTCACTTTCACATACCACAGAACCATGCACAGAACATAGTTGCAGATACCAATTTAAAATAATAAAAATGTTAACTTATTAATATTTTTGTATTTCAATTAATATAAAGTGACAACGATTTCTCAAATTTGGTGCAAACACATTTGAAACGCTCCGTAAAAGCGAAGAAAAAAGATGAAGGGAACAGTTGAAGTGGAAATTTGATGCAGTTCATAAAGAAACGATCACCATGGGCTTCAATGATATTTCGACTCGTGAAATTATTTTTTTCTTTACTAAAATATAGATATTATTTGGCATAAATTGAATTTCAAGTGGACAATGCACGTAATCAAAAAGCGTTGCATCCCAAGCTTTTCCCCCTATTTAAGTATCTATACGTAATGAAATGCGGCACAAAACCTTCAGAGTCGATACAATTGGGTTTTATTATACAGGAAGCACAAGACAAAATATATAAACGACTGTTTTTATCTTTTTGCCCCAGCTATTACGTTCAAATCGATAAATCAATAGATAAATTATTAACCTTGTAAACAGAAGAAAAATGATGTTAATGTGGCAGATTATTTCCTGCTATGACGCAATCGCACTCACTGTTTCCAACAGAATTTCTCTATTGTTACCTTTATTAACATTAAATTTGTATAATTGAATTCCTTGGCAAAAAATTAATGATTTTTGAAATAATTGTGCGATTGCACAATAGCTGAAATAAAATGTACAAATTTCCTGTATGAACTGAAGACAGTGGGACAAGATCAAGGGACAAGATGATGTAGAATAGTGCTAGAATGTAATTTAATGTAATGTAGTAGAATAGAAAAGCGAAGACATGTTCAAAAACTCCGTTTGCCTTTCTGACATCCATTTTGGACGCCATTTTGTTTTCGGTGCATGGCTTATACATTTGCAGGTACTTAAAAGCGTTCATTTTGCTATCTTTCTGTTCTCACCGGAAGTCAAAGGCACTCTGTGGCTAGCATAGCTGTCGGCTGCTATTCCAGCATTTTTAAAACCATAGATAATATTTTTATCACAGAGTTTCACGCTATCTCAAACATTTAATAATACCCTATAGTACACCTATACTTTCTCACTTCTTATTTTCACTTCCATTTAAGCAAACACGGTCCTTCTATAGCATATACATATACTGTATCATTCCTCTTCCATTTCTCCTTCCCAATAATGGACACTTTATTTTGACAATCTTTTTGAGTCCCTCTGTAAATTTCAGCCAAATACGAGTTATCTTCATTTAACCAAAAACTTTTTGCTAACTTATTATAAATATCCAAGCCGCATATAAAATGTAATTTCTTTAATTATTTTCACAACAGACTGGCAAATAGTTGATTTTATAAAAACCAAACAATATTAATTTTTTTTTCTTCAGGGAAACTACCTAATTATCGGCAGAATATAGATGAAGGGAACATTGATTAGCACGTTAATTATAATATTACGTATTTTAAAAGTAGTTTTTCTCACACGCACCGAATCAAAATGGCGTCCATTGGAGTAAGTATAAGGCATTGTTATTGAACATGTCTTGATAGCGATATCACAAAAACATGGGAGAGGACATAAAAAAGAGAGGAAGACCATTTCGTGGTCCACTCAACACGTATACACATTGAATTAGGCTGGAAAGGGAATGAATAGATGAATATTGAAATGAAAATTGTGGAGCGCGAACACTTACAGAGAAAAGTCATTGAATATCATTGAGAAATTTGTTACTTTTTCTCTTTCTCTCTCACAATTGTATGAAAAATGTCACCGTGTACAATAAGGCCCTATTACATTTCGTAGAACTTGGACAGCATGTTTGAAATATTTCGCAAAGGCTTTTTTCTTTCAGATTTCTTAACTTTGCGCAATGACGACTATTTGATACAAAGACGCGAAATATTTGACGATTTGGTTTGCGAAAGACAAGTGAGCGAGTGTGAATATATAGAAATCTTTCATTTTATCCCCCTATAATTAGAATATAATAAAAAATAAATTAGAATCAAGCGATAATGAGAGGAAGCAACATTTTTTTTGAACCATCATTTGATATGCGAGCCATTTCTTATTAAACATTCATTAGACCAACTTTTTATCTTTCATTCGTATCAACGCGAATAGCAAAATAATTTCATCTCAATCATTATCATTTAACTAATTGGGAATATTGAGTTTCCTTAATGGCGAATCAAACTTTTCCTTTTTCCAAAAATACTGTCATACATATTTTGAACTCGTGAATTCTTACATACGTACAGTGTTATAAATATAACACAGTGATATGAAGAGAATGCATTATTTTCCTTTAGTAGAAACCATATAAAATGAACATACATAATATAAAAACTGAAAAAGTATTTTCGTCAATCACAGAAATGCTGTTTTAAGCTTTATTTTTAATGTTACTTCCCTCTCCAAGAATAATTAGCGTTATATTTATTTAATCTTGAATCAAAACGTGTAACGTACCAAAATGTAACAAAACATTTTGAGTTTCTATACAAATTTTACCATCTATTTATGTCATAAAAATATATGAAAGTAGATGCAAAATATAAGTATTTAATTACTAATGTATATAGGTACTTCATTAAAATTTTAAGATGCGATAAACATTCGCCAAATGTGCTTTTTAATGGAGTATAAATTAATAGATTTTTTCATATTTAGGCTCGTTTACATGGAAAAGATCTTGTGCAACTTTGGAAACCGGTCAAAATTTATAGTCAAGTTGAAATCCTCCCAAAATAAATGCGAGCTTACTAAGGCAGATAGATGACTAATACCACACACAGAGCTAAACCATTTCGTAAAAAAAATCTAACTTTTTCCATATTATTCAGCCATAGACATATATACTTTCCTTTACGTAAAGGAAAGTATATATGTCTATGATTCAGCATCCAGGGATGCGAGACCAAGCATAATTATGCATAATTCCTAATTATTAAGTGACTTTCATACTTATTGGATCTCATTACTTGACAATACTGCCACCAGATTTATCTATCAGGTAATTTACCGTGAAATTCAAAAAATAATATTTTGTTGCGTGTGTTTTATATGTGTATAAGAAAAAGAGCTAAGAAACTCGAGTGAGAGAATATCAGAAACATAAAAATAGAAAAAGCAACAAAAATTTGCATCACAGCAGCACATATAGTACACAGCTTTGAAAGAAAGATGAAGGAAAATGATAGAAATCCCACAAACAAAATGCAAATTGCGCAATTATGCTTTAAAAATACGTATATTGATCGCTTTGAATTTATAAATTCAATTCACAGAGTTAATTAAGTTACACGGAAATATTTAACGGAAATTTAAACTATCGGGAAAGGCTTTTTTATTATCACAAATTTAAGGTTCCTTTTTCACCATTGGAAGATTTTCCTATTTAATAATAAATAATAATTACAAAAAAGAACATCATACTATTGGAATGCAATGAAATAATGTACTATAGAAATCACAATTTTCTAATATTTCTGTGACAACGGGATAAAAACAATAGACACTTTGAATTTTCTCGTACGAGAATGCAAAAACGAGAAATAAATAAAATCGGAAAAATTGTAATCACGT
>JAQFZQ010003509.1:0-10582 GCA_034696005.1 Glomeris marginata | reverse complement strand
AATCTAAAGAATTATTTATTACGATAATTTTTATAAGTGCGTTTTAAAAAGGAGTCAGAAATCGCATTTTCAGTGTTGTTAATTGCGGTTGTAAAGGAATCTAAAAAGGAAAGGGCGACCGCGCCACCTGGCGGTTGGCAAACACAACCGGTTGGAAATCGATTCTCGCTGCGGCCGGGTTGAGTGGGTAATCACGTGACCAGACGCTACCATAGAGAGAAAGCGAGCGAAGAATCACCATGTTGCAACATGTGCACTTGTTCAGGTCAGACGTGGTCAAAAGTGGTATGAGACCGCAAGTTTAGCGCATTTCAGTGAGTTTGTTGGCCGCTCGCAAGCGACAATGTCGACTAATAATAATGCAGCGAGTCGGACATCTTGGACAGTCGGATATTGGATGAACGAGAAAAAAATTCGCAAATTCAGCCAACCCGAATTCCTCGATTTGTGCAGGTAAACACCATATTTTGGCACACCCAAATATCTCTGTGTACACATAGTACGTGAAGTCATTTCATTGTTTTCAACGAGCGTTTTATTTGCTAATTTAAACTTTTTTTCATTCGGTTGTCAATTTCGTCATCAATTTCAACCAATTAGCGTCGGTTTCATGTTTAGCTATACCACAATGCGATTGATTTACTTGACACCCGACCTGCACGTATATAATTATCCTCATAACTTGATCATAATACACAAACTGCATGGAAACCAAGTGGAAACAGTGTTTGAGATTTTTAGGTTTGGGATTTCCAACGAAATAAAAGGAAAACCTTGTTAATTATGATTTTATCTTGGATTTTATGAATACGTAAAGTTAGAAAATCTCAAAATTAAATAACAGCGGAGAAAAACATCTATTATATATACTACATCAACAGATCTAACAAATATACAAATCCTGTAAACAATTTGTATAATAAATATTTAAATGTAAGTAAAACTACAAAAATTTGGAGAAATTTCAAGAGAAAATATATGAAAGTTTTAATATTTCAGTAATTATATACTAAAACATAAATCTACCCTCCATTTTGAATAATGAATTAACATGGAAAGGTTTAGTTAAATCTTGGAAAAGGTTAAATCCAGGAAAATTAATGAGAAATAATTATAATGTAAATTACCGTTTATTTTAAAGTGTTACTTTATTTATTTCACTGTGTTTTTTTATGGAAACTATTTTTAAACACTATTTCATAAAACTGGGACTATTAATTATATTGGATTTCCTGTATAAATTATTTAACTTGCATTGTCAATTACTTTGAACAATGTCAGAGATTACGTATTCAACCAATGACCTAACCTTGCCCTAATAATTTTTATTTCTGCTGTAAATAATTTCTAAATCATGTGTGTTTTAATCTGTGTTAGGAAAGTAAAATGTGTAATGTCTTATTTATTCAGCAATGGGTTGCTGCAACATTTTTTATACTCTGGAATCATAATTATAATTGGAAATATTGACATTGTTATGTATGGGATTGTTGCAGCAATTTTCAGTTGCATCTGCTGACACATTGAGAAAAATTGCTCACTGCGCATTTAGGTCAATTGACTGCGTACATGCATTTTATATAGACATTTTTCTCTCCATCCAACCAATGATCCAACATTCAAAATTATGCGGAATTATTTTTTTAATCCTAGGGGAAATATAAAAGGAATTAACAAAATACATACAATATTTACTGAACATTTATAAATTGTAAAACTGCACTGGAAATTTGTATAAAATTACATAATTTTATTATTTAACCTTATTTAAAATCATTGGTTAAATTATATTAAAGTACTATCTTTGTGTTGGGATTTACATTGACATTGCAATTGCAATCTGATTGGCTCGTAAGACGTTAAACTTTGCAAGCTTTGCAAGCTTTGAACAAGCCAATAAAATTTATATCCTATTTCCTGTGACACTTTAGAAAAATCCACTTAGCAGATTTAATTCTGTTAACATTTCCCTTTGTGTGTTTATTTTCTAAGATACTTATAGGGGAAAATTTTGAGTGCATCTTTTATTATAGCCACGACACTAATATATTACAACCACGCCCTTGCCATTAAACAAGCAATTTCTGAAAAATGTAATATCCCTGTGACGTCATCGTCCGGGATACATCACATATTATGTAATAGTTTTATATACGCTTGCAACATGTTTTATGATTCAGGAGTTGGTTTAATGTTTCATTTAATCCACAACTAGGCCTATTTATTGCATATTTATTCACCCAGACTGAAATAGGCAACAGCGACCATTGTTTGCAAATATACTAGATGTATTAGTATTAAAATAAAACGTGGGTGGTGGTGTACACAGATCCATTTTTAGTACATCATGACCTCCTCATAAATATTGTAAAAAAATGTGCATATTTTAGTATGTATTTTGGGCACCAACTTAAAAAAAATTAAAGGGGAAAATGCATCATCTTAATATTTTAATGCCATAAAGTCTATATCAATAAAAGGAATGGGATTAGTCTGGCAATGTTGCATGACAAACCAAAAATTATTCAGTAGACTTGTAGTATGTAATTTCGTTGCAGATTACAAGAATTAATTAAATTTGAAATCTTTATATCAATTTCTTGAAATGTTGCACTGTGAAATGGGTTAAACCATGACTGCAAATGTTGTCCTAAATATTTATAAAAAGAAAACAAGAAATGGTTGGAATATAATTCATAAAACGTCCTTCACACATTTATTTTTTGTTGTTTCAAGAATTATGTAACTATTACAACACTTGTGCAAAAGCTATTCTCTTATTTATATTACTATATGTACAAGTTTTTCCATAAAGTCAAAAAGTAAGTTCCTGTTTTTGATACCAGGTGGCGCACATGTAACGGCTATCTTAATCAACAGCGTTTTCGGTGCGCCCCCTGGTTCGAAAAAATGGAACTAATGTTTTTTGAGAAATTTATGGTTATTTACTAACTCAACTGAATAAGTGTTTTTGTCTGGTTTCAGGGTTTCTGGACTTGAACCTATTCAGGTAAAAAATATATATAATAATTTTGAATAATATTATTTTTAAAATGAATTAATGAAATTAAATTTTATGGGCAATTTATTTTTTGAATGTAGATTGATCTTGGTAAACCTTTGGATGAACAAGGTCCTTTCACACTGATATTTCACAAATTAACTGATGTCATCGCAAGAGCAAACCTGGGAGACGTGGAAGCCGAAAACACGATTCGGCATTTCCAGGTGACACTATATCAATAATTGATTAAGTAAATGGATCAATATTGCTGATATATTGTTTTTGACAATTTGAACAGAGGTACCTTGAAAGACACCCTGAAGTTATAATGGTGGACCCTTTGGAGAACATCCAGCACCTTCTGGACAGGACACGGACCTATAATCTGATTTCCAGTAGCCAACTGGGCCGCGAAGGTAAAATTGCAAAATTGTAAAATTGCACCTAGAACTAAATAACAAACCTGTAGCTAAGTTATTACACACCAGGAAATTGGAATTGAATACTGAAGTGTTACTTTGTGTGTTTGTAGATGTGCTGTTCACACCGGCTTTCGTAGAGTTGACGACATCGGATGTAGATGCGAATTTGGCCAAGTTGAAAGCTGCTGGAGTTTCATTTCCAATAAGTATGTTCGTTCAATGCTGGTCACATTCCTTCCCTCATCAGACTGCTATATTTTCACTGACATGGTGTATGTTGATGGCCGACACGTGCAAAAGCATGTTGAGTGATGTACTTCTTGGACACAATAATATGTTATAAATTATAAAACAAAAAATGAGTTATAGCTGTTATACTAAACAATTTTCCAAATTTTAATCACTAGATAATTAACTAAAAGTGTTCTACTTTTAAAAACTGTAATCAGATTATAAAACAAGGTTTGATTAATGACACTTTTAGTGTCGATTTTGATGATTTTATCTGATTTTTAGCTGGATTTTGCTCTTGGAAGTTTGGTATCTGTCTATATTATCTTCTATTTTGACGTTTTAATTTCCCAGCAACATAATTACATAATAAAAGTATATTTTCATGTAAAGAAATTTCAAAAATTGCACGAATCAACACGTGTTATCACTTGAAATTTGCTTTGCGTCTATTTTGCACCGCGCGAACTTTATGCTGTTTCTTCTTCTGTCAATGTTGACGGCACAGTTTTTACCATGTAAGTGCACAGTATTATTGGGGTTTGTTGGAAAAGGTGATTTGTTGCATCTGCGGCGAGATGCTTTGGCGGATTGCGGATGCGGTCAGTCTCACGGTGTGCGATTTCTCATTTGCAGTTTGCAAACCCACAGTTGCGCATGGGTCAAGACTAGCCCATCAGGTTGATTTGCCCGAACAAAAACACTCGATGCTTGTCTTTTAGAGAGCCACTGTTATTAATTCGGTTCTCGTAGATGGCACTCATGTTCAACGAGAAAGGGTTGAGCGACGTGAACCCGCCGTGCGTGGCGCAAACTTTCATCAATCACGGTGCCGTGCTGTACAAACTGTACGTTGTCGGTGACAAATGGTACCAGGTGGACAGACCATCACTGAAAAACTTCTACGCTGGAGGTGAGTAAACCGGTTATTTTCAGTAATATTCATTATCAAATGAGACTTAACGTGTCTTTTTTTCATCCGGCGCTGAAGACCACGAGACGATATTCTTCGACAGCCATGCCGTATCAAAAGCCGACTCGGACTGCTGTCTTAACAAGGTATTAGATTCAGAAGTTGTGACTGGATTTGAGCAGGTTAATGAAGGGATTCTGTTTAACAGCTGGATGCAGTGGACCAAGGAATACCTTTGCATCAACCTACGACAGCGAAGATGCAGGAGATTGTCTCGACGGTGAGGGAAACATTGCAGATGGGACTTTTCGGAGTGGATGTGGTCATCGACATCGAGTCCTGTAGATATGCCATCGTTGATATCAACGCTTTCCCTGGTACGATTTTTATTTTTGTTTGGAACATTTTCTATACAATTCCAATTAGTATTTCTATATTACATTTTCATAATGTTTTTTTTTCGTTTCCATCTGCTCAAACTGAAATTTCTTCGTAGAAACTCAATAGTGAAGTTTTATTTTGAGAAATAATGCATATGAATAACTTTTAAAATTATATTACATGTACTTAGAAAAGTAATGGAAAAAATTGAAACCATTTTGAGGATTTTTCAGAACAAGATTGAGTACATTTGAAGATAAAAAGCAGATACTGTTGCCGATAACTGATAATATTACGTAAATTGTCATTATTGTGTTACTTCTATCCATTTCAGTTTCTATTTCATTGTATTGATTAGATATAATCGATTACATACCGAAGTAAGAGTTCCATGTACTGACTATGTACTTAAATAATGTAAAAGCATCGGGAATGAAATTGCCGTAACGAATGAACAAAATACGCTTCGATGTGTGTTTCAGGTTATGACGGAGTTGGGGAATTCTTTGACGATTTGATCAATTACATAATCGGGGAAATCAAGGCAAGGACCCCGGACGGTGCCAACAACCCGGCCAATCAAGTGTCTTCCTCGTCGCTGGACGAACTGGTGTCCGTGGCAAATTTGAGTCTGAACAGCGGTGCCGAAGGCTTTCAGGCCGACGATTCCGGCATCGAGACTGGTGACTCGAGTGATGAGAAGAAGAAGAACCAGAGGTTAATCCTGAAGACGGCCACGAAGAGGAGTCACGCGCGCAGCATCTCTCCATCGGTAACCGCCAACGTCGACAAGTGAGCTTCTTCGCAAGGGCTCCGGTATTTTTTTTGACATTAATAACGTTGCAGTTTCCATGCCAAATTCTGCTCACATAATTTAAGTTCCCTACAAAAGGCTTCAAAAGTTTGAAAGCATTTTACTTGCGCGTCTTCGCACCTCTTACAAAGATGCAGTGCACTCTTGTCCGCGGTGGACGTTTCATTCCTGCTGATTCTAGAGTAGGTATATAGTGAAATGATAAGTGGTTTTTGGAGAATACTTAATATGAATGAAAAGGATTTTGCTTCAAATGTATATACAGTCGAACCTCTATAACTGAAAGTCCAAGGGAAATGAGAAAAACTTTGTTGTACTTAAAAATCGATTAAATGTCTGCACTATAATTATATATAAATCATGCAATGATTTGTAACTCATATTATATTCCCAAAAATTGCAGGAACTGTTAACATGGTTTGATTCATTAATATACAAATTTTTTCACATATTTGTTAATTCCGGCCAAATTCTTAAGTTTATACATTTTTTCCAACATTTTTCCTGCTGCCAAAATAGTTGACATTAATTCAATTTATATCTTATATAAGTTTTTCCCTGCAGGGATGGAAAATTTCAATTATAAACTTTCAGTTATAGAAACATTTTAACATGGAAAGAATAGGGATTTTGGCCGCGAACAAATTGATACGTTCATTTATATAAAATTTCAGTTATGGAAGTTTCAGTTACAGAAGTTTGACTGTATTATATTACTTCGTAGGAAAGAGTGCACTGTATGTTGTTTTTGTTGGTTTTACAGAAGATTATAATGAGTTTTAAACTGGTTTTACATGGGCTGTACGCGCGCAGGGTATTGAAATACATTGGCGAGGAAATATGAAAAGAATTACATATTTGGTGGCCAGATGCTAAATGATAATTTTGATTAACTTTTGTCTTTGTGAGATGTTTAATCTCATCGGTGAATATTGTCATTGCACAGCTATAACATCGTATTTGTTGTCTGATGGTAATAATGTTTCCGTGTTCGACGGGCAACACGTGATTATTCTACCGTGTCAAATTTTAGAGGAGAAACGGCGACAGAAGTTTGCTTTTATACTTTTCTTTCTTGCTTTTAAGGGTTATTGTTTTCTGCAAAAAAAATCTACGGGAACAATATTTAAGGAGGAAAGTTAATTCCACGGATAAAGTGCGAGTTGCGGACTTTCAAACCGATCGTTAAACCTATTGGTTAAATATCGTTAATTATACATGTTTTAATATTACTGTCTTGGCTTTCTTTGCACACATTAAAGCCAAAGTGTTAACATTTATTATTATTATTCTACAAATTACAAGCCATCTCCGGTGACCAGCATGTGAACGCTTTTATCGGAATTGATCATGCGAGCCGCGCGGTCTGTTCCGACGACCGCGGCCAATCGCTGACCATCGAACCGGGAGTAAAGCACCGTGCACGTGACATCATTTGAGAATTTCCTTCTACATAAATTCAGATTATTGCAGATTTCACTGTAGAAATGAGGGAATAACGGTAATTGGTAGAAGACCACGTGTATCATTCCCTTGATCCTCGTACGGCGGTAGAAGTGCGCGCGCTCCGTGTAAATCATCAAGTCTCTTTCGGTGTGGAAGAAAATGTCTCTTGCTCTTGCCATCTTGTTGTCAGGTGTGTATTCGCAAATCTGATTGATAACAATTATTACACATTAAATTACACTTTTAAAAACTTGTATTTGGTTGTCGTTACAGAAACCGAAGACCACGTACCTGGACGAAACTTGCATCTTCTCTTTTGAATCGATTCCGAAGCCTGACAAAATCGAAGTAAGAAGGTACAAAAACGAGGATGTTATGCGGTGATGGTGAGCTTTTCACTTGAGGAAGTACGGAAGACACGAAGGCCTGGAACCGCGAGTCGGGGTCATCCGCGGGACATTTCGGAGCTTCGTACCGGAGGAAGACTTGCCGGAGTTGAAGCACAACCTACGTAATAACTGGAATTATTACCTGTAATTTGAAACCATCTGGTAAGTTGTTATTCATACCTGTTGTATGCTTCCTCCGACAACAGGGGCACTGATTCTCACTTTCCCCGCGTAGTTACAGCACTTGCGGTTGAACAGCGAATTGATTTCCGGACACGCGACCGAAGAGAAGATCAGGTTCTGTCTGTAGAACTTGGACCATCCATTGATCACCCAGTTCCTTACACGGGTAAAGTCGATATTGTGAGACTCAACGGGTTGCGCGTTGAGGTATTCGGCAAGGTGAGTGACGTGCTCCCAATTTTGCATGAGGAACACCTCTGTCTGGT
Source organism: Glomeris marginata (assembly GCA_034696005.1). NCBI lineage: Eukaryota > Metazoa > Arthropoda > Diplopoda > Glomerida > Glomeridae > Glomeris > Glomeris marginata. Next base: position 2,533 of record JAQFZQ010003509.1, on the reverse strand, counting down.
CCAGGATAAGCATTTCTATTGATGACAAGAAGTCGTAGTCTCTGTCCTTCTCTCCAGGAGCACCAATGATGGTGCGGAGACCTAGAGGGGACGCGATGATGATGTCCGACATGTAGAACTTGGTGTACAACTTGATGTTCTTGCGGGTGAAGTTTAAACCGATCCGGAAGTTGTCGTCGATGTTGCCGGCAAATGTTTGCTGATGGTCCAGGGGTTTGCCCTTCTTTGGTTTATTTTTCTATAAATTTCAAAATGCTCTTATTACTTATCTGTTATTTCATTCGGTACGCCACAATACGAACAACCTCGGAGGACGCGGAGCTCTTGTCGCCAAACTCGCTGACGAAACGGCTCTTGGACAACACGTTGCCTTTGTCGGAGTACGGATACAACTTGCTCATCACGTTCACTATTCTAATGACTGATTCACGGAATGGTACCACGATCAGAACTTTTGGCCTGGTCAACCCTTGATCGCGGAACTTTTCCATCTCTTCATCGGCCATGCTGTCCAAGGTGCCTTGCGATTGTTTCCCATGCAAGAGACCATCATTTCTTTTGACACGACTTGCCGATTTCAAGACATGATTCATGGCGTGAAGACAGTAAATGCTCCTCATCTCCTCGCAGTTACCGTAAGTCCTGTTACTGTCGTAGACATCGCGGTACGTGCTCATCAGTTGAAACAGTTCCTCCTGAAGTGGGGTTAATATACTTTTGGTACCGGTGTCAGATGGTAAAAACTGCTTGTTCCATTCACAGAAGCCATCGTGTAGTATTGGAAACACTCTCGCCGACTCCCACACGGTGTCTGTCAATTGAGGTTTTTCAATGTTTCTACTGGAATCTGAGTTGCAAGTGAACTGCATGCAACCAAGATGTGGCCATTTCAACTTGTGAGTTGCAGTTGTCGCGGTGGATGAAAGTAGTTTTTCCGCAAAGACGTCGGGCAAAAGCCTTTCGAAGTGATTAATGAAGTGGTCATCTGCGGAGGCATCACCTTCATACTGGGAAAAATCAAACAACAAACAAGATTAAGTAAGTTTAACATTGGTTTTTAAATGAATTATTTTTACACGAAATTAAGAGAAAAGTTTACTGTTTCCGCATTTCCTTCAACGACAAACTTGTCGTTGTCCTCTTCATCCTCTATTTCTTCTTCTTCATCTGACATTTGTGAATCTTCCTCAATGTCTTCATCTTCATTTTCACTTTGAGAATCATTTGAGCTGTTTCCAGATGCTGAATTATCTTCATTGTCTGGTTCAGAGTCACATTCCTCATCACTGTCTATGGCTTGAAGTCGCTTTTTCACTGCTGTGTTGCCATCAAAAGTTGACAACAACTGCATAACAGTGCTTTGTTGCTCGATTTCAACCTGAAATCACCAATAGTATTGAGAAAAATTGAAATAATGGTAGTTATTGCAAATAGGCCTATATATATCATGATTTTGGTTATTATGCGATTACAGCAAAAGTAAAATAAAACAGGCCAAAACTATAAATTAATAGCTAAAATATGTTACAAATTAGCAGTTCTATATAGAAATTATTTAATTGAGCTACTATTTCACGTTATTTATAAGAGATGATACGTTTTCTATTTGAAAATGCCGCCGTTCGACGTATTGTCGACACCGGTGGACAGAGGGCGCTGCGTTGAATCGATTAACATTGACCGATCGAGGTAGTTGTTCTTCAAGGATAATTTTTACCATTTCGTCTTCGTCCGTCGAATCTTCCGAATGTTGTGCATCTTTCGTCCGTTTCGGAGGGACAGTTGTTTCAAATGACGTACTAGGATGTTTCCTTTTGCCGCTTCCAAACGTCTTGCTGCCTTTTTTACCAGGTTTGTGCCAGTTTTTCGATTTTTCGCGTTGCTTTCGCCAGTTCGTACGCTTGTTCCCACCTCGTGCCATTTTTCGAGATTTTTGGTATTCTATGTTGCCAGACAATCGTCAATGTAGTTCTTTTCAAATAAGACATACCCAATCGAAAGAAAAAAAAGATCATTTTATTTCCACTTTCTCCATACTCGTTTTATTCCAGCTGTATAATCGAAAAGACGCGTGTTTGTGAATTCGCCGTTCTTATTTAGCAAGTAATACAGAGGTTTGTTTTTTATTTTCAGTGGTAACTGCGATCCGGGTTGTTCTCTGCCGGTTTGGCACGTCACTTGCTCCAATGGCACTGTCAACGCGTTTTTACCCCAGAAAGGTGCGTAAGTTGTTATTTGAATGTTCGAACCACCCTTTAGTAGTGTCAGTGTTCGAACGGTACGTGCCGAATACAGCCAACATCCGCTGACAATAACATATCCTGAAAAGAAACGAGCAAAGTATTTTTCAGGGTAAGAGCATTGGTAAGAGCGTAAGAGCGTACTGTATGCCCCGCCCCTCCTCGATGTGCGACGGGTTGGCGCGGATCCGCGCCCAGCGCGGACAAACGTCGGGTTGGCGCGGAGCCGCGCTTAGCGCGGACAAACGTCGGGGTGGCGCGGACGAGCGCGGACGAACGTCGGGTTGGCGCGG
>JAQFZQ010003508.1:0-10583 GCA_034696005.1 Glomeris marginata | reverse complement strand
TACGCTCGAGCATGCGCACTAGAACGTACCGGTCGGTACCGGTGCAGGGTTGAGGGCAGATTGCAGACGCTAGTCATGTTCCCGCATATGCACACATGAATGCAAGTGGGTGACCCTCATAACAGGTGCACCCTACATCAACCAGAACACCCCTTATTTGGGACCTATAGTCCGGTTTTACACCCTCATGTGGGCGGAGCTCCAAGTACCTTCTTCCTTGCGCACCACTTAATTTTTTTGTAGGTGTCTATACGTATTTACAATCTGAGATTGTTTTCACTAAAATAGTTTATTTAATAAATTAAAATCGGATTTGTATTGATCCAGTTTCTAAACCATGCAGTTTCAAACTTCACTCAATTGTGTTTGTACAGTAAGAACTGCTTTAGCTGATAATCACTTCTTGTATCAATATTGATTACTTGCAGATTGCACAACTTCTGTACATTGTGACTGCTGAAGTTAGGGAAAGACCAAATTTAGAAGATTTGCAAAGGTGTGTATATCAGCATGATTTAATGCACATCACACAAAGATGCACTGAGATTGAAGTGTATAACTTAATAATTTATTCCTTAAAGTACTGTGTTATCAATTTCCTATAGTAATACTGTTAAACTGCATTTGCTTTTTGAGAAATTAGTTGAAATTGATGTACATGCATAGTTCATATACAGTTACTGTCAGCCATGCATAAAATAACATCAAGAGCATATAACATTAGACAAATCTATAACAAGTATTTTTGTCTATATTAGCAAAATGGACGAAGAATTGAACCATGAAATGAAAACAGGTTGTACATCTCCCCATGAAGTTCTACCTGAAATCTTAGCCAAAAATATGAAGGAAGTAAATGAGAATCCAGAGACATTAGAAGAAGACATCAAGGCATTTCGAAATCTCATTCTGGGTTAATTCCTTTAAAATATATTTAAATTTAACAATGACATTAATTAGCAAAACAATTGTGCAATCGATAACAAATTTCAGAAGATACAGAACTTCATGCTAATCTGGATGATGAATTTTTACTGAAATTTCTTCGAGCCAGGAAGTTCGACAAACTAAGAGCTCTGACACTTATTCAGGATTATTACAAAATTAGATATAAACTCAGAAACTTGTTCCAATATGCCAAGCCATCATTATTGAGGAACATTTTTGAATCGAATATAGAAACCATTTTGCCTCAAAGAGATAACTTGGGTAGAAGAATTGGAATTTTTAGAATGGGTATAAGCAATGTTGGATTAGTATCAACATATAATAATACTGCGGTTATTGATTACGTGTATTTTACATTTAACAGCAAACTGGAACCCAGATGAAATAAAATCGGATGTTCTCACACTTTCCTTAACACTTATTTTTGAGAAAATAAGTCAAGAGAAAGAAACACAGTTGTGTGGATTCTGTGGGATTATTGATTGTAAAGGTTTGACATTTTACCAAGCAAGACACATGTCAGTACTAGATATTAAGAATTCTGTTACAATGAACATGGTACGTATAATGCATTGTTAATTGAACATTTATACAGTATAACAATAATGATAAAAATTGTCAGATTTAAGTTGAATTTATTTACACTGCTGTCGAACAAATAATTTATTGACAATTTGTGCTTTTTTAATAGAACAGCTTTCCTCAACGATTTAAGGCAGTTCATGTTTTGAATGAAGGACCATTGATGCGACAGCTCTTGAAGATTATGAAAATGTTTTTAACCAAAAAACTTCGTGATAGGGTAAACCCAAATTTAAAATAATGGACAAATTCCATAAGACATTTCTGGAATTTGTTTTAAGTAGCCACAAGATAAATATTGTATTTCAGATTTACATTCATGGAGAAGATTACAGCAGCTTACACCAGCACATACCTGCTGCTATTCTCCCCAAGGAATATGGTGGAGATCAACCATCAATAGACAGCCGGCCATTTTTTGAAAGTTTATTCGACTCTGAAGAATATTTTGAAAACCTAATGACTTTTGGATATGGCAAAATATCTGATAATAAACCAGATAAGATTTAACCTACAAAATGTAGATTGTTTACTGCAGACTCTGACAAAATGGAATAAAACTATACGAGGGCTATCCGTAAAATAATGGCCGTTTTTATTTTAAATTACGAAGCTGTTGTAATGTCAAATTGCAATGAAAACTGGTTTGCATGTGTTAAGAATTTCGCTATGTAAATTCGAACATTTTGCAGTATTTCAAACCACAATTATTAATTAATTTCCCATTTCACTGTGACTCCTAAAATATTGGAAAATAATGAATAAAATGTGCGCTTTCACTTTGTAAAAGGAAATGTATCTCCAACTATATGTAGAGCTGTTTTAAAGTCTGACTAGATGACCTTTACAGAAAGGTCAAACAACAAAAAGTGGGTTGCCGTTCGCAAGAGCTTCCTACGTATTTGCTCCCGTTAACAATTCCAATATCTGGTCCCGTTAGCACACTAAAAATGAATGAATTAGGAATTTTTTATCCACCCTGTATCGTGTACATATGAAAAAGCTATCCCAAGATGCAATGGATATCCGCTCACGTGCACAACACATGACTTTAATCTTTGGAATTTAACTCAAGCTTTGGCTAGCAGCAACTCTTTTTGCTGTAATGCGGTCAGTATATTTTCCAAACAAAAAGTTAACAGATAACATACGGTTAGTTGAATGTCTACCATTTACTGGTGTTGATGTTTCCTAATACAGGTAAGACATTTTGCAAGTGTATAAATATTCATTAACAAATTATACAGCCAAATCCCTCATAGTATCTACAAGAAAAGAGGGCATTCTAATTTCTCAATTTTAATTTGGACTAATATTAAGCAATTATACAGATCAGAGTTGTCGATCATTAATAAAGAAATAAAGAAATTAAATAAGTTGCTATTAATACAGCATTCAAATATGTTAAAGAAAGCTAGGTCATGAATCCAATATTTTTAAGTTTAATTAAACTTAAGTCTTTGAAAATAAATGGAAAAATTATTACAGCAAATAACCATTTTTTTTAAACACATAAGATGTTTCTAAAGCAAGTCTAGCGCTATTAAACAGCATTGTATGAAAACAAAGTGAAGGTTGTTTAAAAATGCTTTTTACTAAAAACCTTTTCAAGATTATAGACTCGGCAATGACACAGTTGGCAGTGTTATCACTTACAACAGCTCAAAATATTACATTTCAAACTTCCTCCAAAATGTCATCACTAAAATGATCTAATTGTATTGTTTTGTTGCAGTTTTGAGAAGAACGCACTTATCAGAAGCTAGTGCTGTGAGGTTTGTACTATATCATATGTGGTATTATATAAATATATATATATTTATAGACAAAACAGCTAACTATATACAAATGTAGTCATGCATAAGAGAAATGTTATTAAGCTTATTATTACAAGTCTATAGCAACAGATATATCCATAACAAAAATACATAGTATCAGGTTATGCAATTTGGCTTTTCAATATGACTGATTTCATGTTTGCATGAACGCAGCAAGTTAATTGCCATAGGACAGCTGTAATAACAATTGTTTAGAAAATATATGTGCATTTATTTTCTTTTAGTGAAATAAAACGATGAAAAAACTAATTTTTTTCACAGTTACCGTAAAGTGCTGCATTAGTTCCCCAGGGAAATTAGGTATTTGGTTTTAAAGTTTTTGAAACTATACTCTAAAATCCAAATAATTTCTCCCGCCCGAATAATTTCCCCCTCATAAAAATAATTTCATAATTTAAAAATAAAAATTTAAGCAGATTTCTGGATAAACATTCTGAAAAGTCAAATATCTCCGAAACCGTGAAAGCAATATCAATTCTGATGACAGATTCGGAATCCTGAGGAAATTTCCAATAAGACTGTATCGGTCTTATGCAGATTGAGTTACTCCGATGCCCTTTTTTTCGCGCTTAAACAATGACAGCTAAACGCAATCCAGTTTCACTTTCAATGCCTCCACGAAAAGTCGAATATCTCCGAAACCGTGATAGCAATGTCAATTCCGATGACAGATTCGGAATCCTGAGGATTTTTCCTTTCAGAATATGTTGGTTTAGTGCGCATTGAACCAAAATGAATCATCGTTTTGCATAGCTAAAGCGAACCTTTACTATTCTTGCATCCACTAAAAAGTTGAAAATCTCCTAAACCGTGATAGCAATGACGAATCCGACGACTGATTCGGATTCCTGAGTATTTTTCCTATAAGAAAATGTTGGTTTTGTATAGATAGGAGCACCCTAAATGCTTTGTTTTGCATGGCAAAGCTTAAAAATGGACCATCTCCAGAACGGTTCGCTTCACAGCCTCCTACGAAAGTCGAATATGGTAAATCCTTTCCCCTGACAGCTGGATCGATTATGGGTAGTGATTCGGAATCCTGAGGACATTTCCAACACTAAACAAGCATGAAAAATCTCGGTGTATGACTACAACACCTGGTTTTTCATGATTTCCCAAAGGTAGTCAAATCAGAATATTTCGCAATAAATATAAAGCTCTTCCAAAAACGAACCTGTAACCAAATTAAAGTACGGAATCATGTCTGCCTTGTGCAACTTATTTCTTAACTCTAACGTACCTCAGCCAGTTGACAATTGTAATGCATATGCGCACAGTCACCACCAGGTTGGCATGTATCGTCCCTAAAACCGGTTTGATGTTCCACCTTAATTTCCCCTAATTTAATAATTTCTATAGTGAAATAATTTGAGGGGGAATAAAAACCGCACTTTACAGCACTACTAATATCGAATATATAAAACATATTTTACTATATTAGCAAAATGGACGAAGATTTGAACCATATACTGAAATTCGATGGCACATTCAAGGATGAAGTTCTTCTGGAAATCCTGGCCAGGAATATGAAGGAAGTGAAAGAAAATCCTGAGACATTAGATGAAGACATCAAAGAATTTCGAAACCTCGTTCTAGGTTTATTCCCATTAGCATGTACAGTGCATTTCAAAAGTTGGGGACATCCTAGACTTTACTAGGTATCACATGTGTATGCACAACTGATAGCTTTGAGATAAAACATTTTCCCATTATTACTAAGTTTATATACACTGCTCGTGCGTGGCGGTTGTGTGTTTGCACGCCGACGCCGTTCACGGCGCTTTCACCAACGGACGTCACCCAACACCCCACGCATATTTACAAATGTACCATGTAAAGGGGATCCCTAGCCTCGCAAACGCAGGGTCGTTAACAAGGATCATCACATAAAGATCGTTTACTTTCAGTTACTTTACATTAATTTAGGTTACGTTATGTAAAAACAACTGTTATACGGAATCTGGTATAAACTTAGTACCCAAAAAACTTAGTTTTTTACACGGCTTGTGTCTACAGTTACATATGTATTCACTTGAGACTTCACAATACACAGTTCTCCAACACCTTGTCTACTTAAACAGCCTCACACCATCACCACAGTATCCCGATACATTTATAATTAATGGAAATAACCACTGTCACACTTTTGTCCCAAACTTTTAAACAGGATTGCAATTAGGTGGTCGGCCTCAGAATATGCATAACATTTGTGTTATTAAAAATAACTATACCAGAAACTAGCTTATGCTTGCTGAGATACCATGTTTTGAATTCACATCATTACTTTCACGGATGCAAGATGGCCCGCATGTGAAACCTGGTAAAACCTATATAAGATATCCCAAACTTTAGGACTGTATACACTTAACAGTGATATAATTTAGGAAATTCACTCATTAAATAACTGTGCAACTGGAATTTGTACAATCTTTCAGAAGATGCAGAACTTCATGCTAAACTGGATGATGAATTTCTATTAAGATTTCTTCGTGCCAGAAAGTTCGACAAACAAAGAGCTCTCAGACTAATCCAGGATTATTACAAAATCAGACACAAACACAGAAATCTGTTCGAAAATGCCAAGCCATCATTATTAAGATATGCTTTTGAGGATAATATGCAAACCTTTTTGCCTCACAGAGATAATCTAGGAAGAAGAGTTGGAATTCTAAGAGCTTGTACGCAATTTGAACGATCGAAATTAATATAAATCCATTGATTGGATTATGATGTTTTGTATTTGACAGCACACTGGAATATAGACCGTATAAAACCGATAACTTGTATACTTTACATTTTAACTGCCTTGGAAAAAGTAGTTCAAGAACAATCAACTCAGTTTTGTGGCGTTTCCGCCATTGCTGATGCTAAAGATTTTACATTCTACCAAGCAAGGAACATATCAATATTCGATCTCAAGAATGCTGTTGTTATGGTACAGGTAAGTAAATCTCTTGGCAGTGTAATAACTTTATTAGAATGGCTCAATTATTACATAATTGGTATGCCAATTAATTCCTATTCATCTAAAGTCATTAAAAATGTGAGGAGATATTAATGTAATTAATATACAGTATATACTTTTTATTAGAAATGTTTCCCTCTACGAATGAAAGAACTCCATATGGTGAATGTAGGCCCACTGGTTCGACCACTTTTGCTGATATTCAAATCATTTCTAACAAAGAAATTTCGTGACAGGGTATAACAAAAATTAAGTGGGCAATCTCAGTATGATATATTTATGAAAATTGTGTTCAAAAATCATTACAGATTTTCATCCATGGGGATTACAGCAGCTTACACAAGCATATACCTGCTGCTATTCTCCCAGAGGAATATGGAGGAGATCAACCACCAATGGACAACAGACCATTTTTCCAAAGTTTATTAGATTCTGAGGAATATTTTGAAAACCTATTGACGTTTGGATATGGCAAAAAAACATGATAATAAACCAAATAGGAATTAATTGGCCATTTATTACCTAATTACACCTAATGCGGTGTTTGTAACAATATGCAGCCCAGATATATGTATGTATAATATGTACTGTGGTTGGTTTCTGAATCCCTATGTTATTTTTGATATGTTTATATGCTCCCCGAGGAATAATATTTTTCCAAAATGTACAGGACTCCGAAAAAGTATTTTAAAAATCTAAAAAGACCTTTGCATATGGCAAAATATCTGATAAACCAGATTGTATCTGACACCAAGGTCTGACCATAGAATATCAGCTCTTTGCAGCATACATGCTTATAAAATTCAGCTAAAAACCCATTTGCTCACAATTACTTTATTTAAAATTACACTAATATAAAGTAGGCTACTAGTAACATAACAGAATCCGTGATTATTTCATTTCTAACCTCACTATACTGGTTATTTAATACATGCTGCAATCTTCCAAACATAAACAAATACAAAAGTGTTAATGCATTTAAGATGGATTTTACAGCACTTCAACCCTGATAGACATAATACTACTAACATAAAAATTATTATTTGTACAGTCTGGTGCAAAATGATAGCCTCACCCGAAAAATAATAATTTCAAGACATCATAGAGATAATATAACCTGAATTTTCCCCCTTGTTTGTCACGTTATGTAAACAAGATTGTATGGTCTGCATACCATTTGGTTTGGTTTTGGAGAAGATAATTGGAAAACTGCATTTCACTACAACATGAAGTTAAAATGAATTTAAAACAAACCGAAAATGCGAACAAAGTTTGTAGTGGAATAATTGTCCTTCAAAATGCGTCAGCACCAAAACACCTGATGTGACATACACTATTTGATAAATTTGTTGCAGTACTATAAATACGTGGCAAATGTTCAACTGCTGTAGACTGATGAATTACAACTGAACTTCATATAGCATTTCCAAGTCTACAATCCAAGATCTGCAATGAGGTGTGTGCATATCATACTTGACTTCCACGGTATATTATAAAATTTTTCAAGTTGTGTAAAATTGCAATTGTTGAATATTTTTTATCATAAAAATTAAACTTCATTAACATGATGGTTTTTGAAATAACATTCTGTTGACCAATATGCAGCCAAGATATGCAATATACACTTATTATTACTGATTCATTTTGCATCACAAAACGACAAACTGAACACCATTTGTCATTGATCAATCACGGTATAGGAAAATGTTTCTATAATAATTATATTGTTATAACTTTTCATTCTGTGAGCAAAATTAATATACTTTTAACCATTTGCCATGAACATGAAACAGAAATGCCCAATTTCAAACGTTAAGATGTTTGTATAAACAGATTTTATCAAGCATGATGTTATTTATACATGGATTATAAACCAGAAAGATCATTATTTTAACACTCCATCAATACGAAATTTTCGTTTCATGCACTGAAATGAACTTATTCACAGTCACAAATGACCAATATAACAATTATTTTAAAATTATTAGCAAAATAGACGAAAATTTGGATCATGAGCTTCTTCCTGATATCTTGGCCAAAAATATGAAGGAAGTGAATGAAAATCCTGAAACATTGCAAGAAGACATAAAGGAATTTCGAAATCTCATTATTGGTTATTTTAATTTTGATTATAAACAAATTAAGTCTGATAATTATGCAAAATTTATGTATAAATGCGTATTAACTTATATTTGCCTATTTCAGAGGATAAAGAACTTCATGCTAAACTGGACGATGAATTTCTATTGAGATTTCTTCGAGCCAGAAAGTTTGACAAACAAAGAGCTCTGGCACTTATTCAGGACTATTACAAAATCAGATATAAACACAGAAGCATGTTCGAAATTGCAAAACCATCATTATTAAGACATGCTTTTCAAAGTAATATCCAAAACGTTTTGCCTCGTAGAGATAACTTAGGAAGAAAAATTGGAATTATTAAAGCTGGTTAGTATATTTTGTATGGATTTATTGAAAGCCCAATCCAACTATGATGCAAAATTTAACAGCAAACTGGGACCCAGCTGAAGTAAAAGTGGAACATCTTATAATTGCAACCTCGATTGGCTGCGAAAAAATCCTTCAAGAGAAAGAAACACAATTGTGTGGAGTCTGTAGCATTCTGGATGCTAAAGATTTCACGTTCTACCAAGCAAGGAACATATCAATATTTGATATTAGGAATATAGCTGTTATGAACATGGTATACGTCCAAACTTCATAGTTGGAAATACTTATATAGCATGAAACTCCCATTTAATCAATAACATTACATGGAGTTCTTATTATTTGTACTTCAATTCCCTCCATAGAACAAATATTAATCACATTACAATTTTAACAGAGTTGTTTTCCGATAAGAATAAAGGAAATACATGTTGTGAATGAAAGTCCATTGATGCGACAGATATTGAATATCTTAAAAACATTTTTAAGCAAAAAACTTGGGGATAGGGTGAGTTCAAAAGCAAGATTTCAGTTACAAGCTACTCCTAATGTTTGTTTCATATACATTGGAGATATTGTATTGCAGATATACCTTCATGGAAATGATTACAGCAGCTTACACAAACATATACCTGCAGCTATTCTGCCTGAGGAATTCGGAGGAGAACAACCATCAATGGACAATAGACTATTTTACCAAAGTTTATTGGACTCTGAGGAATATTTTGAAGATCTATTAACTTTTGGATACGGCAAAAAACCTGATAATAAGCTAGAGAACATTTGAGCATTGAAGAATAGTTACTTTTGCAGCGGACATGTGCATAGATTCGCTCAAGAAAAATCACATTTTGCATACAATGTTTTAGAAATTATTATAAGCATAAATATGAATTGAAGCTCAGCCTCGAAAAACATTTTAAATACATTTTCAATGTTCTGAGAAAATGTATAAACCAAATCGCTGCACGAAGACAATAATGCAAAAACTGCTACATTTTTCATTATTCCTTGGAAAATAACACTCTTGCAGGACTGCATCTATACATAGAATGTGATTTTGTAATCACAAATTTTTGTAAACTTTCATTTTGTCGTTTTCGAGGCTGTACCTTAATTATCATGTCTATACTAATCTGACAACTGTTACACATGCATTTTATTAAAGGTGAACTGATATGCTGAATTTTATATCATTATATATGCCAACTGTTGGTTATATGCTTATCAGTTCTTTTTGCATCAAAGAATTGCAAAAACTGCAGACCATTTGTCATTATTAACACTGAGACTATAATATGAAAAATGAATACAGTAATTACCAACATTCTCCATGCAGCAAAATAGTATATTTAATGTAAAAAATTTCGCCATTGGTAATTCATATGAAATAGTGTAAAGTTGAAGGTCGATGGAAGTTTAAAAAAGTAGTGTTAAAGGTTTAAAGTGGAGGCAACGTTATCACCATAATGTAATGTGATACAATTAAAATATAATGTAAGATAACTAGAGAGTTGCTATAGTGAACATTTGCGAGCTATAGCCACAACTGCTGAATTTGGGGAGAAGAACGTACTTCTGAGACATATACCATACAATGAGGTGTGCATATTACAATATTGCTTATATATATAATAGTATAATAACAGAAATATTAATATAGAAATATAGTAATAATAATAAATGCTCAACTCTTGCGCTCACGTATTTGACCACTGCTGGTTGGTCAATAGACACTTAGAACAGCCCGGCCGTAAACGTCGCCGTATCCCGTACGGCGTCACTATACGTCCGCAAAATTG
>JAQFZQ010003507.1:0-10588 GCA_034696005.1 Glomeris marginata | reverse complement strand
TCCCAAGGAAATCACGTGAAATCATGTGGTTGGGAAATCATGTGTACACTTTTTCATACAGTGAATCACCCCTCGGTTTTCGTAGTCGTTGCCATCATATAATAATACAATGAGCGAAGAACCTGAGCAAGAGGGCCAGCAAGAGACTGGCAATTCGGACTTCGCAGTTTTGGAAAATTCGGCAGGATACAAACTACATTGTCGTCGATGGAAACCGGCAAACTCTACGCCAATGTGAGCAGAAATCCAAAAATAGCTTCGAATAAACACAATTTCTCGTATTTTTAAGCTTTAAAACGCAGTTGGGTTACTGCCGTCGGGAGTTTTATACGCATTATCTCCTTTTGAGTTGCAGATGGCCCATTTTTTTGCGTTTTTTTGTCTCCCCTATTTAGAGTGCTTTATTACTAACTTTTAGTTGCGGTATGTAACAACAGATGGCGCACTGCGCGGTTGTCTTATCACTATGTACAGCTGGCTAGGAAAGTCAGGGAAATAAATACATAATTAATAGTTGTGAATGTTAGGGAATTTTAAGGGAAGTCAGGGAATATGATTGCAGAATTTTAGTGTGAGCCATATGTGTGTTTCTTTGCTTTTTTCCTGCTTTTCAATTTGCAACATCCAATTAAATGTGTTGTTTAATGGATATTGTTTTATATTTTAGTGCCTTGGTGTTGATTGTGCACGGATTTGCTGAACATTTGGAGTACTATGACGAAATCGCGACGGAAATGGCGAAAAAATCCGTGCTTGTTTTCGGACATGACCATTGTAATTATTTATATTCATATAATCTATCAAGTTTTTAGTTCAGGGTTGTGTTGTGCCTAGCTGGAAAACCGGTGGAACAGGAAATTGAGAATAGGAAATATTAGCTCCTTTGTGCTCCGAAAACTCTATTATAATTGTGTTCAAATGATATTAGAGGAAAACTACAAAAAGAAAGCAGGGAGTTGATATATGAATTGATAAAATTGCCAAGATTATGTTCTAAAAAACTCCGTGAAATAGAAAATGTCTGTTTCATGTTCCCCTTTGTTAACCTCATGGTTGAAAGTGTGAATCCACATTTGCTATATTTAAATTTTGGCAACTTGGTCGGGTGTAAAGTTGCACAACCTTGAACCGAGCAACGTTGTTTTCATTTTGGTCAAGCCGTATTTTGGACCCAACTAATTGACTGCAATTAATCTTTCATATTATTAATAATTTAAATGCGATTGGGTTAGATCTAAGGTTAGATTTACTGCGTAGTTTATGCGTTTATTTTCCTCTTGACTGTTTAATTATTACAGTAATGGATGAAGTTGCTAATGAAAAAAAGCAACTACTATACACCAAAATATTTGAAGTTGATATTCCGGTGTATGTTGATAAATATTCATGGTTTCCTGTACATGCTTTACATTTTATGACGTCACAGGAAAGGAAACCTGAAACATAAAAGGCTACAATTTTCACATTTTATAGCCACACATATCCTGGAAATATTATATCCTGAGTAGTGATGAATTACACATGATTTTATGTTCTATTTGAATGTATGTTTTGGATGCTCTTCATTACATTGTTTATTTTTTTAAATAGTTGCATGCATACCCATGCATTTTACTAAGAATATTGTCACAGTATTTGATATGAAATTTGTGGTTTTCCAGGTGGATTTGGAAAAAGTGAAGGTCCTCGTGCCTTCATCGACAACTTCAACAAATACAGCACTGACTGTTTGCAGCATGTGGCACTTCTCCAGGAAGAGTTTCCCGGTGTCCCCACCTTCATCCTGGGACATTCAATGGTATGTTGTTGCTCATCTGATACATAATCACGTAAGCTATTGAAAAATACGGTGACATTCAGGGTGGAACCATTGCTCTCAAACTCATTATGAAAAACGCCTCGCTGTTTGGCGGCGCTGTCCTCGTTGCGCCGGCGGTCACTTTAAACCCTGCGCTTGCCTCCAGGACCAAGGTTTGGCATATGTACAGTAGACTCATGTCATTCGAGGCATGTAATTGACAGGGATTTTTGCAATTCAGATATTTGCAGTGAAGCTCCTTGCAAGGTTCATTCCGCATTACGTCGTAGGGAACTTGGAGTACGACAAGATCACGCGAGATCCTAACATTGTAGTTGAAATTTTTAGTAGTGAGGTAGTTCGATAGGGTGGTGTTAGATAGGTTTTGAACTTGTTGCGGGGTTGCAGATCGAGCGCATGAAAACAGACCTGTACCGTTGGCACAGCGGAATGAAAGCGAAATTCGCGGTCGAATTTATCGGTGCCATGCAAGAAATCTACAATAACCTTTCAACTATAGACAGCCCGTTTCTTCTTTTGCACGGTGCCAATGATCAGTTAGTGGAACTATCTGGTTCAAAGTCTCTTTTTGATGCTGCATCTAGTCAGGACAAAACTTTCAAAGTAAGTATATCCAGGTAGTAAGTATCATGGTTTGAAGTAGTAATTAAGATTGTTTCATTGTAAAGTAAAATGGTTTATTCTTTCAGGTTTTCGATAACGCATACCACAATTTGTTTGTGGAGTTAGAAGACGTGAAGAATGAATCGAATAACATGATAATCGATTGGATAGTATCTCACGCGCTGAACAGACCCGGTCAAACGGCAGTTCATGAAAATGCAACTCTAGCGGAAGAAATTGCTCATGCGGTAGCGAGCGAAGAGCATCAAAAGGTGGAATCTTCCCCAGGTTTGTCAGTAGATGTTGAGATTGGCACCGAAGAGGTTGAATCGATGGAAAACGTGCAATCAAGTTTGGCTTTTGTCGATGATGACGTGGAACCGGACCATCAAGAGCCGAAAGCGGAGTTTGTCGCCGCACCGAAAGAAAATGTCCACGATGCGAATGTTGCCTTGGGTGCGGTTGTAATCGATGAAGAAAAAGTTAGGATAGATGTAATACAAGATGTTGATGTCCCGGTGGCAGTTGAAGATGATAAAGCAGCAAGAGAAGATGAAGGACCCGCTTTGGGTGTTTCGAGCGAGGAGCTTGCGGATGACCGTACCTCTCAAAATAGGTCTACCTCAGATACGGTGATTGAATCACGTGAGGTGGAGGTTGCCAAAAATAACGAACCCGTGGCTCATGTCACGCCAATCGTTGAAGAAGCTCAAAATATTTCTGCTGAAAAGTCTGGGTCTGAGTCCGATTCAGATGCAGAGTCGAAATCACTTAGTGATAAAGAAATTCTGACAGAAAAGGTGACGGAAGTTGTTGAAGTACGTACCGAAGAGAAGGTTGTCGTTGATGAAGGCCACCGTGATTCTCTCGGTGGCCGGCAATCTCCCGAAGGCCAAACCGATGTTCGTAGCCATGGTACGGAGCACGAAGAGCACATCGATGAAAGTCTTCCAGCTGTAGAGCAATAACCTGCGTTTTCAGCACCAAAATGCCAACTGATATTGTTAAATAGTGCTTCCGCTACAGTTCCTGAATTATATTTGAGATTATAAAAGAGACTATTTTACAATTGCCAACGATTGCCAATGTTGAGAAATGTTACTATTAGATGATTTTGTGATAACCACCAATTAATACGCTTTCACATTTCTAGTGGTTTTTTGAGAATTTATCGTTTCTATAAGCCGGTGTTAACACGTGTCACAAGTGATTTACTTGGTATGCAATCTATAGAAACCCATTGCAGGGATGGTGGCGAGGTCAAAATAGATACAAGTGCCTTTTAGATTCAGCGATGCAATTTTTGTAGAGAGAAATTGAAATTTGGGGTACATTTATGCAAATGTATGTATCCCATTTAGATGTCAATCAAACGATAAAACACTATTTATGTAGTTGTACCGGATAGAAGTAAATTGAAAATAAAATCCAGTTGCATTTTGTTCCATCAGTGTATATTTTGCTCTGCAATCTGTACGACTACAATGTACTTTTGACAGTACTCCGTATATTATTAATCAACGTGCTTGGATGTAATCTTTCATGTACATAACATTACTATTTCTAATGAAATAGTGAATTACAGGCCATTCCTGTTATTATCCATTTGAGGAATTGTTTGGCCTAATGGTTGTGGTGCGCTTACCTGCATGGCAACCTAGGTTGTACAGTGATGCCAACGTTTGGTGGCAGCAGGACAATTAATAATGCGATTAGGCGCGAAAAAAAGGGCATCAAAGTGCCTCAATATGTATGTATATGTTAAGAAATATTAATTGTGATTTAAATTCTTAGAAGTCTTGTTTTAAAATTCCAATCTTGCCTTTTATATAGATTGCTGTCATTGGCGGATTTATTTTATGTCGATCAAAGTTGAAGCCACAAATTATTAATGTTTCAGTGTAACCATATTAAGCCTGAACTGACTTCTTCCTTCAACCAGAATGGTGGAAATAAAACACCTGGACGAAAGTATGTGACATTTTTTACCACGTTACAATCGCTGCACGATATTTGTGCATTTATTTACAATGCAACATAGAATACACCGATAGCTTATTTGTCATATCGAGTTTTGCATATAATTGCATTACTGTAATTATTCCGATCCTTATTTTAGGTCATTTACGTTTTCACTAGTACTTGGCACACATATGTCAAATACCTTGTTAGCCATATCATTACATTCCAGTATTCGGAGGGCTTTGTACAATTTTCCCACAACTGCATTCGCGCCATCATGTTCTATCCAGGACATGAGCATTTTGTGAACATAACTACTAAGGGAGTTTTCTTTCTTGCATGCAATCCCAACAGTGTCCATTTGCTCACGGCTAAGCCCCAATTCGAACCCTAAACCTTTATAATAGCAACCACGAACTATTTGTGATATGTCGTTCACCACGTGCTCGACGACTAGCACATTGGAGTGACACTTTTCATCCTGTTCTAAAAGTTCCTTCTCTCGTTTCGAGGTATTCACCTCCTCAATTATATCATCTGCCGTTTTGTTGAATTGTAAATCCCTCAAGGTTTTGACCAGGTTATCAAGATTACACTTATCTGGTTGGCTCCTCTTCCAGGCTTCCAGGATTTGGAGCTTTTTTTCATATCCTGTCGCATCTATCACTTGTTGCTGTAGTTCAAACTGAACCTCTTCCAGTGCTTCTTCAGGAACTCTAAGTTGCCTGGCCACTTTGTCAATCCTTGAAAGTGATATCTTGCGTGATGCCACACGCAATTGTTGGAATGACAGTTGTCCTCCTGTTGATGCACTTTCCGTTGTGTCCATTGCCTGAACCTCTTGCTTCATCATAGATGACATTGTTGGTTACTGACTAGGAATAAGACAATTTTAAATATAAAAAAATGCGATTATAACCACGCATCCTTACCTGGGTAATGTTGGAACAGCATTGCGGGTTGACTTTAGTACGTGCTGTTGTTATAGAGCCGATATGTTATCTTTCCAATTTTGCTGCATTAATCATTTATCTCGAATGAGGTCATGGTTATTTTACCCATCGATTTATTTCAAAGAATTTCATCATATATAAACCTTACAATGACTACATTCTTTATAAATAGATACAATTTTTGTGTTAGAATGAAAAATACAAAAGCAAAACTCATCATTTACAATGTTTTAAATACAAAAATATGAACAGTATACCTTGAT
Organism: Glomeris marginata; assembly: GCA_034696005.1. NCBI lineage: Eukaryota > Metazoa > Arthropoda > Diplopoda > Glomerida > Glomeridae > Glomeris > Glomeris marginata. The sequence goes on along the minus strand of JAQFZQ010003507.1, from coordinate 4,988 downwards.
GATTCATACGTTGAGCGCTTATCAAAATTTCTTATCTGGCCATATTTGTTATTTTTATCTAATCTCTTAAAGTATGGATAGGTGTTGTCATTATTTATCCGTTATAAAGTATACAATATTTGTGTTAACTTTCCCAAGTTCAATAGTATTGCCATTATTTATTACAATTACCGAGATCAACTACACCTTGGGCTCGTGTTCTATGGCAAACATTGTGCTACTTAGTCGTCTGACTGGTGTAATGGCCGCAATTTGCGAACATTTCTCATACACTTTGTTTGCCATATCGTTATATTGCAGCATTCGGAGGGCTTTGTACAGTTTGCCCAGAAATGCTTTCGAGCCATCTTGTTCTATCCAACAGATTAACATTCTGAGAACATATTTACTAGACGAGTTTTCTTTCTTACACTGTGCCTCAATCTCATCCATTTGCTGTGGGCTTAGTCCCAGTTCGAACCCTAAACCTTTATAATAGGAACCACGCACGATGTTCGACACTTCGTTTGCCATGACATGGTTGATGGGCACCGTGCTATGACAATTTTCATCCTGTTCCAAAAGTTGCTTCTCAAATTTGGACCCTTTCATCTCTTGCTGTATGTCTTCAGCTGTTTTGTTAAGATTTAATTGCTTCAGACATTTCTCCAGGTTTTCAAGGGTGCATTTTGCTGGTTGTTCACGCATCCAGGCTTCGAGAACTTGGAGTTTGATGTCGTTTCCAGTTGCATTTACTGTCTGTTGCTGTTGGCTAATGTGAATCTCGTTCAAAGCTTCATCAGACACATTAAGCTGTCTGGCCACTCTGTAAATATTGGAATGCAAGATTTTGCGAGATGCGATGCGCAATTGTTGAAATGACAATTGTTGCGATGGGCTTTCCAAAGCGGTCATTGTCTGAATCTCAGTGCTTAATAACAATGGATGTGATTTATCACTGCACCCAAAAGAAACATGTATTCATTCAATATGTTGAAAATAGAGACACGAAAACCCAATCCTTACCTGTAGCAGCTATGCGCAGTGGTCTGTCCTCAGAACTTGTAGTGGTTTCGCCTTATAAAGTGAAGTTACTGGTGCAGATATGTTATCTTCATATTTTTCTGGGGTTTTTCTCTTATTTGTTGATCAGGTCGAAGATATTTAGAAATCGAATGTATTTTCTTGACCTTTACCATATTTGGTCATGAATCTTTTACCCGATAAGTCAGGGTGTGTCATAAGTCACCAGTGAAATGTCTTCCATTTGCGGGATGGAAGTTCGTTAAACTTTATTTTATCAAATTATTAATTACAGTAACAATGAGAATAATATTACAATATTTCCAAGAACTAAGATCACTATTCTAAAAACTACTGAGATTTCTATAATGGCTTTTAAGTGTACGCGTACATAGACTAAGGAACTTCTGTTATACATTTTATGTAAGGTCAATGTCGTCAGTTTGTTCAGTATGAGCACATTTCTGAAAAACTTCCTTAGCTGTGTTATTATATTGCAACATTCGTAGGGCTTTGTACAATCTACCCAGGACTGCATTTTCACCATCCAGCTCTCTCCAGCACATTAACACTGCGCGGATATAATTACTGGCTGTCCTGTCTGACCTGCAATTGGCCTCAATACCATCCATTTGCAGTGGGGATAATCCCAATTCGAACCCTAAACCTGCATACATCCAACCATTCATAACTGTTGACGCTTTGTTGGCCATCCTTTCGGTGATTTTCAATATACTTTTGCACTCTTTTTCCTGCATGATTTGTTCCTCCTCTTCGCTCGACCCATTCACTGCCTCGTTCACTGCCTTTCTTACTTGTAAAGCAGTGTCGTTCAAATCTGAATCCCTCAATGCTTTGAGCAGTTTTTCAAGGGTGCAGTTGTCAGGATCCTTGCGCTTCCAAGCTTCCAGGACTCGCCAATTGTATTCAACTGTTGGCATATCTACTCCGAGTTGCTTTTGGAAATGCTGAACATTAGTCAGATCTTCATCACTCAGTCTCAGGTTCCTGGCAACATGGCCGATTTTGGCGAATGGTATCTTGCGAGCTGCGGCACGTAATTGTACATATGACAGCGGTGCTGTAGATTCACTTTCGAGTGAGGCCATCTGATTAATGTGCTTAATTATCACTATGGAAATTCAAACACGTTTGTTCAATGTTAACATCGATTTGAAATAATTGTTTTCACTCGTAAAGAACTTACATTATAGTAGTGTGTTGCTATCCTAGCTAGCCCAGGTTTTGCAGCTCTACTGATATACGAGTTGTAGGATAAAATGCATTGAAAGTTACAAGTTGATAATTCTCAGAAAACTTATTAGATTCCAAAGGTGTGCATGATCTTGTTGGCTGCTGATTGCTTATTTGATCCCAGATAATAATACTAATGCATACATCCTTCCATGACGCTTTGGCATTATGCATGGTACAGATTAAAAGTGAAACCATGGACAGGTCAAGGTCAAGCACTATTCCTGCACATAACCATAATTCACCTGTACTGCACACAATTTAAGCTATTGAACAGGTCAGTGTTAGGTGACTCACCCTGTATAGCTTAATTCCAAGTAACTGTTATTAATATTATAACTTTATGTTGCTATGCATGTGAGATATTATTCACATACGTTTCAGTGAATTGTAAAAAAGGATTGCCAGAACTGGGATTGCTCTCTAAATCTATGATTATATTTATGATATTGCCATTGTTTCATTAAACCCTGTTATAAGATGCATAACAAGAAATTAGAAAGTGATATAAATAGTGGATAATTTCCTAAACTCGAAAATGCATTCATTCAGGTTAAAAACAAAATATATATTAATCATGTAAAAGTTGCTGTTTAAAAGTTTATTTTATACAAAGGGACAGTTATTTGCGAAGCGTTACCCCCCCCCCCAAGTCTTGTCGTACAATTTCAGGATGAAAGTTTGCCGGCAAACCACGTGTGCATTATACATCATAGCATCACTAAAGTTTATTGTATCGAATTATACGTCACCAATATGAATATACAATATTTCTAAGTGTACAATTTAAAGATGATTTTGCTAAAACTAAAAACTATGGAGACTATTCCAGCAATAATATGTACTGTATAGTTGTGTTTTAGTTGTTATTAAGCTATATACTTGTAATTTAATGTGTAGGCTGGGGCACTCCGGTTCTTATTTTAGGTCAACCTTATCAGTTTGTTCAGTTGGATCACATATCTCATAAACCTCATTAGCCTTAGCATTATATTTCAACCTTCGGAGGGCTTTGTACAATTTTCCCAGAGTTGCTTCTTCACAATCATTTTCTATCCAACGCAACAACACTTCGCGAATATAATTACTGGTTACCTTTTCCGATTTGCACTTGGCATCAATATCTTTCATATCCTTCCGGGTTAGCCCCAATTCCAATCCTAAACCGAAATACATCCAACTTAACGGGATTTTCGAAACCTTGTTGACCATGACTTCGGTGACTGGCAGCTTGCTGTCACACTTCGGATCCTGCTTTACAATTTCCTCCTCTTTATTCGATCCAAGAACAGCTTCCGTTACTTCCTTAACAGATTTGTTCAAATTTAATTCCTTCATAGCTTGGACCAGTCTTTCAAGCGTGCATTTGTCAGCATCCTTGTTTATCCAAGCTTCCAGGATTAGGCGGTTCCTTTCCTCTGCAGGTATATCTAATGGATGTTGATCTAGAAGTTGCTGAATTCCTTTCAGCTCTGCATCACTCATATCCAGGTATCTGGCAATTTGGACAATTTGGTCAAATGGTATCTTGTCGGCTGCGTTACGTATTTGTGCAAATGTCAGCGCATTGGATTCGGTCGCGTCCATCTGGCTGTATGGAATTGAAACATTTGTTTAATGTTGATGTCGTTTAAATTCATTTATATTTAAAAAACCTTCATGCTTTATTACCTGTTATATGTAGCGTCTGTTTTGCAGAATGTCTGGCTCGTATATGACATTCGGGTTGTGACGTACAGCACACTGAGACAAAATAGAATACGTAGGCCACTTTTTGGAAAGGGGGATTATGCCCAAGATAATTTATTACTATTGAGTTGTCAGGCAGATGCTAATTTTTGTATTACTATAGTATTAAGTGCGATCTAGTCATCATTAAGTAATCCTATTGTCTTGGCATTATACATACTTCTGCAGGAAAACATTAACCTTATGTAATGTGAAATATCGCTAAGCAATTAGAAAAACATTTGCAATTTTGTAACAATTTAAAAAACAAAAACTGCATACTTTGTAAATATACTTGAACATGGTGTATTATAAAACTCAAGAGTTATAGACAGTAAAGACAATAAGAGTTATTATATTTTAGCATTTATGAAATTTCACATTTTAAACGAGATATCATTAGTTTGCAAAAAAGGTACGAATATGGTATGCTTACCTTCCAGTCACTAGTATACTGTGGTTTTTCCTCTCCTGACAGCTTTATAAATATACGTTTCAAATCACTGATATATACCGCACAACAAGATACAGTATTAGGAACATTGTGATTTTTTCCACGAATTGATGCTGTTTATATAATGACAATTGAGAAATGCTTTTGCCAAAGTTGCAAGAGATTATTCAATTAGATTACAAAACATATACGATTGTATTAGTATTTCCACTTTTCACAGTCCCTATATACTAATATAACGCAATTGAAGCCTCGAAGATTGATTCAACAAACATTATTTGTGAAAATGGGTGATTTGCAGTACAAGTAATATATTGCTATACCAATGCATCATCCTTCCAAACGTTATTTGTGAAAATGCTGAACTTGTTTTATATTTATTGCATGTCATCAGAGTATCACATATCACATGTTGGAAGAAGATAAGATGTAGTGTTCGCTTCACACGTTTCACGCTGCATTTTTATACACATTTAGCCCTAGTTCACAAAGGCGCGTCGTTGCCGTGCGTTCTGTCGTGCGTCACTGCTGTGCGTTCCAACGCGCAGCA